>APFE030833223.1:160852-175506 GCA_000404065.3 Pinus taeda
TATTATAATGCTGCGTGTTTGGAAACATGAATGAAAATCTTTAAAATTATGTTTAAAATCTTCAAAATTATGTTTTTTTATAAAAAAACTAAATATTTAATGTATTTTTTAAAACGACTGAGTCATTGAAAACGAGCCGGCCGAGTCATTACCGTTTCGGAGTCGGAGTCGAAGTCATTGCTCGGTCGAGTCGGAGTCGGAGTTGGAGTTTTAAAACATTGATTTATAGAGGTCTAATGTGCCCCAAGTGTGTTACCTTGGTTGAGCCGACTTGACCTTTTTGGGGGCAAAACAATTGCAACTTTAAATAACAAATTCCCTCCTCTTATTTTGTGGGTTAATACAAATGGAGAATGTCGACTGTAGCTACAAAATTCAACACTCCTTAGTTAGGAAGGTATTCATAATGAATTCTTCAAATGTTCTCTTGTTGAAAAATTTCTCTATGCCAAGAAAAGGTTGAACGAGCTCAACTGTGTTGATGAATCCATCCACCTTATGTTCTATACTAGAACCATGTGGAAAGTGTTATCACTTCGTAATTTTCTTGTCTGTGAAAGAAAAACCTGGAGGTAACTTGAACCAATCTTTTAGAACGGAAGCTAGCCCTTCAACCCAGAGAGGGTGTACTTTCGCCAATTAATTATTTTTGTCAAGAAAAATTTCCATTTTTGCAATTTCGGCAATTGGGAGATATTTATTCTTTTTTCATAGTATAGCTAGGGTGGATTTCCAGGACAAGGGATGGTCAAGTTAGTGGAGTAGGTTTATGTCATCAGGGGTCCTAATGGAGTTTTGAGGAGTTTTTATGGAATTTGATGGCATTCGCTTGGCATATTCCATCATCAGCACAACTTGCCTTTCGTTCCATTGCATTCTGACAACTTAAAAAAATCAGCATCATTATTGGGCATAACTTAATTAATTATCCACGAGAGGGCATTCTGAAGAGATTAATTGATGGAACACCTCAGTGAAATAGCTCGTTGGAACCAGAACGCGAAGATCTACATGATGAGACTTTTGGATGGGAGTTTCAGTGACTTGAGGAGACATGGTTGCCAATATACCTTTTTTCCACATTAAAAAGAATATTTTAATTAAAATAAAAGAGGGAAAAGTGTTCCATGATTATAATAATAATAAAATAGAAGATTCTAGAGGGGTCCGTCAAATCTATAAAAGAGGAGGAGTCCATTGGATGACATCTTGGTTTTGACATTGTTTCTTATATGTGAGGTTGAGAATCCAATTCTCTACTCCAACAGTAGCCCTAGGATGGAAACCCTCGGGTGATTCAGTGAGAGTGGGCGAGCACCTATCTCTTCCCTTGGTGAATCGATTCAGAGTTCACATGTTGCAGTGTATTGTTTTTCAGTTGTTTGGAGGCCGATTTGTGGCATTGTTGTAGATCTGTTTGAGGCCGGATTATTTGAACTATATGGGTTGCATGTGCATGAAAAACCATGGTTTATCTAATATAATAAGGCTGAATATTTTTCTGTTCATAGTGTTATGGGATTGCAATGCTTTCTTTGCTTAATTTTACATGGCAATCTTCTGTTAAATGCATGATTAGATTTTTGTGAAGTGCCTGTTCCAAATTCTCTGCATTTGGGACATTACAGTGGTATTAGAGCCATAATCTTGGCTCCGCCTGCGGGTTTTACCACGTGTTCATTTGCATCTATTATTGGATGGTTTTGTCAGAGAAGATTGAAAACCCAGCTCTACAACAAATTGAAAATTCGTTGAAAGAAGGTCATGAATGCATAGAAGGAGAATATCGTGCACCTGTTCGCAAGCATTGAAGTTGTTTTGTATAGCTTGAAGCACCAAAAAAAAAAACTTCGTGCCAAAGCAATCGTTAGGCATAGAATTGTCCTGCAACTTATGAATAACATTCAAATTGTACATGGTTTTACATTTTAATGTTTTTGTTTCTGGTAGGGAGCAAAGCTTTGGTTTCCAAATTGTCTGCGCTGCCACTCGCAGTCAGTGGGAACATATTGTAGACGTGACAACGAAACATGATGCGGCTATTCAGACCAGATTGATGTGCGAATTCATTGAGCCGCTGAGGGGATGGATCTGCCTAGCCAACTTTAGTCAAATCCTTAGTTGATCGTTTTCTTTCCTGCCATGTGAAAGACGAGTAGCATGTAGCGTGTAGTGTGCAACTGCGTTCTTCTTGTAACCAGTCAACATGAAGAGTCAAGGGAAGAAATCACGTTGATATTTTTTTTTGTCGAGACTCGTGATCACGTTTGACCATGCGTGATCGGGTGAAAAGCTCGTAGTGTAAGTCGGGAAATGGTGTAATTGTCGGAGCATCATGTTAGCGTAAAAATGGTGGTAGCCATCAATAGAGCTTTTGCTGGCCGCTTGGTAGACTGCAATTTAACGGTATAGCAATGCGCATGTCCCAACAACTAATTCAAGAAATCAAACAAGTCAGAGTATGTGTCTTCGAAGTCTATGATCGTGACAGTCGAGGCCGGAAATATAATCCGATCCACAGTGACAGGGACAACCGAGAACTTCGTGGTTGATAGAGGCAGCCAACGTAAAGCTTAGGCGTGGTGCCCAACGTCAACATTCTTAGGCAGAGACGTGAATTGTTTTGGCCATGAGAGACATTTCGGATAGGCTTGTCAACTGAGTAGAGCAACCAAATTCAATTGTCTGTGTCTTTTTTGTGGGCTCGGTCAAATTCTTCCAACACATCAAAATCCCGGTGAAGGCCGAGCATGATTGGCCCAAGATTATTTATTTATTTATTTTAGGTGGTGGTTGTTCGGATCGTGATTGTTAGCGCAGTGAGACAACGTTGTCGACAAAGAGACGGGCGTTTCCAGTAACTCGTGCAGGTAGCAGAAAATGGTAAACTGAAACACTTGTGCGTTTAAAATCTATTGTGCAATTACAGGCCGATTTCCTTATTTAAAGAGTCTGCACTCTTTTCTTGTGAAAACTTGAACGTATACGAGTGCTGGAAGTCGAGGAGCTGTGTACCCTTTCCTATAAAAGATGAGAGGCTTAATGCAGTTGGCTAAGTGTTATTGGAGAGGAAGCAACCTAAGCAAATTGAAACTATTTTGTTGCAGGTTGGCAGAGAGAGAAATCTCAAAGGACATATCAGTTTACAAAGAAAGTCCTGTTGCATTTCATTACCCCCGCAAGGAACTGGACCAAAGATAAGAGGGAGTTGAAATCATTCATCTACTATTGCTGATATGTACATTAAATCAAGTTTGAGCTAAATCCTTGTCATAATACATGTGACCAGTGGTATGTGTTGAAGGAAAAGACTATTGCTGAATGAAGAAGGGCACGCTGTAGAAATCTGAGCGATCAGACCTCATCAATTGTTGGGACATCCTACAGATGAATGGGCATTGCAGTATGTGGTTGCCTCTAAATAGCAGGTTCTTCACTTTCTTTGTTCACTGTATGCTCAGATTTTAAATATGAGGGGTCTGTTTGTAGGTTATCATCACGTGTCAGTTATGCATTAATTTCTGATTTGTCACAAAGGGTATATATGTGTTTGGGGAAGTCTGTTGATTCATGTTAGTCATTGCCCATAAATTGAAATTTACTGCAGAATTGTTTGTCAGTATAAGTTGTTGGTGTCCTATGTTTATTGGTAAGCAGAAGGAGAGGTTGTTGTGGAACAAATCTTGTATTACAAGAGAAAGGTGGGGGGTCATATTGTAGGGAGTCCAAAAAGTGTCAGTGTCTATCTCACTATCAGTATTTACCTTCTACTTATATGTTGTGTCTCGAGTTAAAACACTGTTGTTGTAATGGTCAATGAATGTCTTGAGGGGTGGGTAGAATTGACTGCTAGAGTAAATCTGTGTTTTTTTACATGCTGATGTAGTAGCCTTCTATTGTCATGTTTATTACTGACTGATTGTAGCTGAACCACTACTATTTCCATATATGTTGTTGAACAATGGAGTTTTTAAAACACCTCATGACCCAACAAAGCAACACCTCCATGAACTGGCATATAGACCAGAAAACAAAACTGAACAACAAACCTTTTTCAAAGGGGATCTATGCCATCCTTAAGAAAGAACAACCAAATGATTTTAAGAAAAAGCTGGAGATTGGGCACAAAATATTAGCACTTGGAACAGATTTGAAGCACATGAGGGTAACATGGAAAGTTCTTTCCAAAATTGATGAATTAGATGCCCTCCTTTCCAAAGTGAGCCAGTTAGAAGGGAAGAAACTAATTTGGGCTTTAAAACCAGCTATGCTTACTCTCATACAACACAAGTTCTTGGAGGAACCTTGTGAAGGGGTTAGACTTCTAGTTGCTTCTTATCTCAGTCACATCATGAGACTAACTGCCCCTAGAGCTCCTTACAATGATGATGTTATCAGGAGAGTTTTCAAGTGATAGTGGATACTTTCCAGTTTTTGGACAATAGTGCAGGCTCTACCTTTGGGAAGAAGCTTGAGATTTTAGGAGTTATGGCCATGACTAAGACTTATGAAGTCATGTTTGATCTAAAGTGTGATGGTTTGATCTTGTAGATGTTCCAATGCTTCTTCAGCGTTAGGAAACATCATCTTGACAGAGTCATAGCACACATGCAGTCCATCTTGTCATCATGTATGAGAGGCCGTGATGCCATCTGTTGGGAGTTGCAGTGTTGATTGTTGTCTATTTGGAGGAGAGAGCAGTTGGTTTCACTTGTTGCTTATGGTTTAGCTGAGAGGTTGTTTGAGCAGAACATTGGGCTGTTCAAGAGATATTTGACCAAGGAGGAGCAGCGCAGGTTTGGGGGCGCCCATGCATCAAGAATGAGATGAGGAGGAAGGGAATTTGCTTCATCTGCAAAGGACCTTGGGGACCTGACCACTCATACTTGAGTGACATTGAGGAGATGACAACGATAGAGCAGGAGATATTCTTCATGTTTGTTAGGATGAGGACTCTTCTTTGAACAAGTCCATGGGTTCATACAATGATACCTTAGAGGAGCACGAGCAGTCATATGGAGTTGATGACAGTAGCCCAGATGTGCATCCATGTGTGGTAGAGGAGTACGAGGAGCAGTTGATTGTTCCCATGTGGGAAAGAGATTAGGGAGCTGATGAGTGGCTGATGATTCAACATAGAGAGCACATAGAGGAGCATGAGTCATGGTGAGTCATTGACATCAGGCTAGATTCATATGATGAGCAGTCTGTGGGTCTTAGGAGAGACATTCAGGATAATGTGTCACCAGTGATGAGTCAACATGAGCAACATATGATGTAGCGTGAGTCAGCTGAGGAGGATGAGGTGCAAAGTATGCATGATGAGCCTTTTTGGGAGAGCCAGTTGGAGGTTCATATTGAACCCATGATGGAGGATGAGCAACCACCCTTGGGGTCAGTCGTTGATGAGGAACAAACAGGTGTATAGACAACTGTCAATGTGACGATGTTCGCTGACACTTGTCCTCAGGAGATGCTGGAGTATGACAAGACAGTTTGGCAGGAGATTGGTGGATTGGAAGAGCGTGGAGTTTCCTATTAAGCGAGGGAGATGGCAATGCATCCATCTTTGGGTCTACCCATTAATGAGGTGCAAACAGGTGTAGTGGCAGTTAGCCGAGCTACAATTCGGGCATCAACGCTCTCCAGGAGTACATAGGCAGGGCTTGCAGCACAGTTTGGCTACTTGTACCCATTATAGGGAGAGAGGCAAGACTTTCTTGATGGATATTGTTGACCAACCAGATAGGGCAGCATCAGTTGAGTAGGGACCAACATCAACATAGTAGACTTGTTCCTTACACTGGAGCCCATGACTTAGATTAGCGAGAGATCATGAGTTGGTATCCTATTGATGTGGTATCATTCTTAGTCGGGAGCAGTGTACTGCAGGAGCCCTTAGAGGTGGGGGATATTACATGTTCTAGTCACTAGCAGAATGTGGGTTGGACACTCATCAGTGTCTCAGCGTAGCATTAGTATGGTGCGATTGACCTTGGGGTATGCCAAGGATTGATTGGAGAGAGGTGATGAGTTGGTACACAGTTGGTAGGGCAACATTCACGACCAGAGCTACAACACATCAAGGGCCATGTAGCATTAATGCTCCTTATTGGTGGTAGTGGGATCCAGGTGGATCTACTGGTAGCAGGTTGAGTCAGAGATGGACATGGGATCCAAGTATTGGAGGATCCAGTCATATTTCGATAGCTTGGAGATGTGATGTGGACCAGTGGTTCGTATGGGATCTAGGTATTGGGTGTTAGTGGCGTTGGGCCACTAGATTGGTCCACAGATTTGGATTGCTTGAGGGCAAGCAATCTTGGGGCAAGAGGACTGTCATGTCGCCATTTTTATTCTTCTTCATAGTACAGCTAGGGTGGATTTCCAGGACAGGGGATGGCTAGGTCAGTGGAGCAGGTTTATGTTGTTAAGGGTCCCGATGGAGTTTTGAGGAGTTTTTATGTGATTTGATGGCATTCACTTGGTTTATTCCATCATCAGCACAACTTGCCTTTCGTTTTGTTGCATTACGACAACTTTAAAAAATCAGCTTTATTATTGGGCATAACTTAATTAATTTTGCTCGAGAGGGCATTCCAAGGAGATTACTTGAACACCTCAGTGTAATAGCTCGTTGGAATTGGAATGAGAAGATCTACATGATGGGGCTTTTGGATGGGAGTTTCAGTGACCTAAGGAGACATGGTGGCCAATATACCCTTTTTCCACATTAAAAAGAATATTTTAATTAGAATAAAAGAGAGAAAAATGCTCCATGATTAAAATAATAATAAAATAGAAGATTCTAGAGGGGTCCATCAGATCTATAAAAAAGGAGGAGCCCATTGAAGGACATCTTGGTTTTGACATTGTTTCTTATATGTGAGGTTGAGAACCCAGTTCTCTACTCCAACAGTAGCCCCAGGCCGGAAACCCTCGGGTGATTCAGTGAGAGTGGGTGAGCACCCATCTCTTCCCTTAGTGAATCCATTCATGGTTCACAGGTTGCAGTGTATTGTTTTTCAGTTGTTAAGAGGCTGATTTGTGGCATTGTTGTAGCTTTGTTTGAGGCCAGTTTATCTCAGTTATATGGGTTGTATGTGCATGAAAAACCCTGTTTTATCTAATATAATAAAGCTAAGTATTTTTTTGTTCATGGTGTTATGAGATTGCAATGCTTTCTTTGCTTAATTTTACATGGCAATCTTATGTTAAATGCATGATTATTTTTGTGTGAAGTGCTTGTTCCAATTTCTCTGCATTTGGCACATTACAATTAAGGAGACACGACTTTATTTTTGGCAAAGAGGAGGCCTCAAACATAAGGAAGAAAAGGAAAAAATTAAAGTGTTGGTGGACGGTGGGAGCCACCCAAAGGGAAGTTCACACCCTTAGGAAACTCGCACTTGTGGGAAAGGAGGGAGAAGGAAGAATTCAAATTTGGTGGGGCCCACAAAAGAAAGGGAGCAGTGAGCATAAATAGAAGGAGAGGACCTCATTTTGGTGGCTTTTGACAATTTGACATTTGAACTAGAGTTCTCTTGTGCTGTTTAGCCAAGACTTCTAGTGTTGTCTAGCACAAGGAATTTCCAGGCGAAACTTCCAACTCCTGTAGTGAACCTTGAGTGTTACCCCAGGGGAGTTGTAGGGAGATTGTTGTAGGCATTGGAGACGCAGATTTGAAGTGCATCCATCAGTAAGGGCGTGTTTCTCCAAGGACGCAGAGGCAGTTTGTGGGGTTGAGTTGGGGCAGCAAATTGGGCAATTGGTTGACGAGTTTTTGTAGGGAAACCACCTACCGGGAGAGAAGATATACTTGGGAAATTTCCGGGGCTGGAGCTGTGATATTTTGAGTGAGCTAAGCTGCTGTAATTTGGGCCTGTGTAGGGGCAATTTGGGCATTTGTGCACCAGATTGGGAAGTGCGTGTGTTGGGAGTTTGGGAGCAAGAAATTCATTGGGTGATGAGGAGAAATTTCCCGTAGGATTTGGGAGAAATTTGGATGTGGAATTTCAGCTTTATTTCAATAGAAATTTTTTGTAGCTATTTGGCAGCCAATTGAGAGGAATAAACTTAAAATTGGGGTCCTAGGTGGTCGGTAAAATTTGCCCAAACTCTTTCTAGGTTTTTGTGGGTTTGGTGAGAGGAGTCCAAGGCTAATTTCACAGAATTTTTTGGGTGGTAAATCAATGTTCCAGTCAGCAGCAAAAATTATTGGAGGAGGGCACAATTCACTCTCGTACCATTTCCACCACTTGGGTCCATGAGATATTTTTGGGTTTGGTTGGGCTTATTGAGGAGAGGTGCTAGCTAAAATTTCAGGAGTTTCTGAGCACATGTGAGGCAGATTTCCCAATTTCCTCCTAGCAGTAGAAGCAAAAATTTATGGGGCAGTGCAAAGCTTTGGTGGGCAGATCTTACGACACTTGGGAATTCAATTTGCAACTTGGGGTTTGCCTTGCTTGTTGTAGCAAGCCCAGGTTCCTCTTTCTCTATCTATATTGTACTCATTTTGCTCCAATTAATAAGATGACTTAGATTTTTGGTGCCATTTCTTGTGTTATTTGATAATTATGTGTGCGTGTAAAATTTGGTAGTTGTTCATAGTTTATGTTATTGTTATCCACTTAATTTTTCCATTAGTAATATTATAGTGGTATCAAAGCATGACCTTGTCCAACTGTGGGGGAGCTCGCAAGATCAGGGTAGCATTGGGTATGCATGCACATTGATTGGTGGAAGTATGAACATCCCAATGACACAAGAAAGATGGACTACACAGAGGATCCAGGAAGAAATCCATAGAATTAATGAGCAAATACTGGAATTAAAAAGAATGTGGGCCCAATTTTGTAGCAGTAAGGGGATAAACCAAGACCATCTTCATCCTTAAGATAGAGACACCAGAGGTGCGCAGGCCATGGGGGTGAAGCCATTTACACCATGTGGGGCAAGTCAACAAAATCAATGCACCATACCTCCTCAAAAGGAGTAGACAAGGCGAGGGCAATTAGAGGGTGAGACCAAGGGGCGCTTCTGCTTGTGGAGACCTGGCTTTAGATATTAGGAGCCCGAGGAGGAGGTTGAACATGAGGATGAGGGCACGTAGGAGTGTGAGGAGCATGTCGATATACCAAGTGTGACACATGAGTCACCTTTGTTGGAGATCCCTTTTCTAGATTTGGTTGACACCCTAGTGGAGAGAGTAGAGAATACACCTAGAGGGCCATCTGTTGATTAGGTGTCGTCTGTTGTTGAGGGATCTATTGATGAGTTTTCCAAAACCATGACAGAGTTTCTAGACGATGGCCACCTACAACAGAATGGTAAGGATGTTATACATGATGAGCCATCTATGGAGGGGCAATTAGTGGCTCATGTTGAGCCCATGGTGGAGGATGAGCAACCACCCTTTGAGTTCACCATCGATGAGGAGCAGATAGGTGCATCGATAGCCAATAGAGCTATCATACTTTCAGATGAGAACCCTCTTTAGGTGTACATCGATGAAGCTTGCAGCATTGTTGGGTTGCCTCTACACATTTGTGAGAGAAAGGCTACGTTACCTAGGCAGATTATCTGTGTACAAATGTTTGTGCATTTGATCCTTCTCTTGGGGTTGGATAGCAAGAGATATTGAGTTGGTATCCTGTGGAGCCGGCTAGGTGCCTGGATATATCCATGGCTAGGAGCATAGTTTAGTAGGGGCCATGGGTTACCAGTGAGGCCTGAGGGCGAGATCGTTGTTGGGATCTAGGAGGGATTCCTCACTACATCATGGGCTTGGTTGGTGGTGGTATTAGCAGTGCGATGGATCCAGTGATCGAGCTACCACATACTTTCAGATCTCCATCAACACTAGCGACGATTTGGATTGAAAAGAGAGAAGGTGGACTCTGTGGGTTGTTCGGGCATGTTGAGCATACATGAGACTATAGGATAATCAACATACTCTGGTAGGAATTTGTTGAAGGAGGTGGCATTGGCAGGCCACTAGACAGTACGTTGTGTGGGGCCAGGGGTTTTCCGTAGTTAGTTGGGACACAATGGTCACAGAGGAGCAACGCGGTGGTGGCATGAACACTGGTACTTCGGGTGATTCTCCTCTCGTGTCTCCCAGGGAGGATTTGGAGGTGAAGCCCATGCACTAGAGGGTATGGTGATGCGACAGTGGAGGTGGTGATATAGATAGGGTGCAGGCCGACGCATAATATCTCAGCTTTCGATCATCGCATCCAATGGTGTACAGGGATAAGTCACAGTGTATAGTGGCATGCTGAGGAGTACGAGGATATTTGGTGGTATGTAGTGGCATATGGTGCGACACAACAGGCTCTTGGAGCATTTCCTCCAAGGAGACTTATGGGCAAGGACATTAGGTGTACCATTCGGTGCAACTCACCCAGGATCAATGAGGATGTTGGTGAGCATTTAGGGGCTTCTTGTTCAACAGAGATAGTTCTTCGATGTAGTTATCAACAGGACTGGACAGAGAGGGGCATCCATGGGATTACCTTACAGTGTCCATGCAGAATCTTGGTCATACCCTTTGTGACTCACATTCCTATCACTCTCTAGTATGACTTACAGTTGCAGAGGGCGGGGTTGTTGCCCCCTTAATGCTCTCAGTACAGGCAACAAGACATGGGAGGATCACCTTAGATAGTTGGATGAGACACAGTGTGTCATGGGCAAGAGTGCGACTCTTCAGTTGAGGCATTTGGTGGCTGCATGAGCCAACGGTTATAGGCTTAGGGATGGCGTGGTAACATATGTTCCACCTCTAAGTTCACACTTGGGGAGGTGATCGCAAGGGAGCTGGATGATACACTTTTAATGAGGTAAACTGAGGCATTACATGAGCATGAGGGACAGTGGATGGTAGACTTTGTCTACAGGTGGGTGTCCAGACTCCAAGCAGTGTGTGGGTGTATCATCAGGAGTTGGGATAACATATTTTACTGTGTGGTCTAGCAGGAGAAGGGAAAATTGGCATGCAAGGGACATATTCTTGATATTTGGGGTCCACTTGTTGGATACATACAGGGGTTAGAGATGAGGGTCAGATGGGCTCTAGTAGGTGGCAGTGTAATGCAACGACAACCCGTGAGGTGTGGGAGTTGTGAGCTCCTAGTATGCTTGGAGGATCTAGGGATTTGGTTGGCGAGTGGATCACTCCACTTGTTGATAGGCGAGATTACGATGAAGAGTGATCCAATTATTTCCCAGGCTAACACATGGGGAATCATTGAGACCTTCATCATATGGCGAGGCAACTTGCTTCTCAGGATCGAGGCTGGTCGTGGAGTGGTGGACTCGAGCATATTACTGAGTTTCCCTTGCAGGTTGGGTATACCAATGATCGTGATAGATATAGTGGCCAAGAGTACGAGCATGTTGGGCAGTCAGGCATGACTAGGGTGTTGCGATGTCAACAGGATAGGTTCATTTTGCAACAGGTAGGGGATTTTGGCATCGCAGGGCTTAGCAGTTCAATTACCCGTAGGGGTGAGATGGTTTCTACAGGGGAAGGTCATCCAGATCTTCCATTGGGTTTTAGTGGTTTGTTGATGGTGTGGGGGACTTCACCAGTGTGGTTGGGTGATCAGCAAGAAGAGATCGAGGGAAGCTCATGCGGACGAGGATTCAACCCCACAGGGATTGGACTACATCTTCAAGAGTCTACTTCTGAAGTGCACGAGAGTGACTATTCAGTAGAGTAGTTTGACGAGGAGATGATCAGGATTTTATACTACTATGATGCTCTACTTAGTGGCGGTTTGCAGAGTGTGTTTGGTGCCTATGTTGGGCAATGTTATCAGAACCAAACCAGTGATCGAATAGAAAAACCTTGTGGACCGGGAACCAGTTGGAGCCGGACTGGAACCGGTAAAAAACCGGGAAAAAAACCGTTTACCAAAAGCACATAAAATATTCATATTTTAACGAAAAACACATATATTCATGTGCATCCATATGAATCCAAACCATTTATACACAAATATGCAAAAGTTCTCATTTACATAGCATATAAGGGTGCACATAACCAAAATAACATTGAGTGCAATCCATCCCTAAACCGAAAATACATCAACAAATAGGCTCTAAATGCCCTCTAGCATCCAAAAAAAATCATGCTACAACAAATACCTACATATCATCAAAATCATTGCCTATATTGGGATCTTTGTCATCAATATAACCTTCTAAGCATTAAAATAAGATAGATAAAAAGTAGCATGTCGAGTCAAGATTTTGTTTGATTGATGGGTACATTTTTAGTAGAGTCATGATTAGAGGAGTTCAACAACCAATGCCACTAACATCAAAGTACATAAACAGATCAATGATCTTTATTAAATACTAGTTCCTTACCCTTGTACAGGACAAAATCCAATGGAAATGTTGCAATCCCCGCAATCCTGAAATTTTGAAATATTTTTAAGTTTGCTAGATTTTGAGTGAAATCTAAAATTCTACTTTCTCCATATGAAATCCAATGAGGTTGGAACCACTCTCAAACATCTGGAGTCATTTCATGGTAATGTTAAAAATTTAAGTAAAATGATACTTCCATCCTTTTACTTCAAGAATTTAACATTACCATGAAATGCATAGAAATACTAGGGCCATAGGCTTGAATATTAGGTTGGCCTAGGGGAGAATTAAAAGTGGGCCAACCAAATGATTGAACTAAAAAAAAAAAAGGGCAAGTTTTTTACATGGCATGGAAAGGTATAGACTGCATGGAACCTGTCTCGAACTGACCGGTTTGGTGGAATAGGTTGGTTCAATATCGAACCGATTGGATTGGCTATGAAATCGACCACTTCCTGTTTGGAGGCCTAGTTTGGATCGGTTTTGGGCCAAAAACAATCGATTCCGGTCTGGTTCTGATAACATTGATGTTAGGTTGGATGGCTAGTGGAGCAAGGAACGCCTCATGCTGATCAGGATGGCTTGGGAGCTTGGTCTAGAGGGATGTCCCCATGGCAGGATAGTGCAGAGATCAATGATGACAAACTGGCACATTTGGGACCCTGGTATTGTTTGTAGTCACTATTTGGGTCAACTAATCGAGAGGGTACTTGTTCAGGCATTGCTCTAGGACAAGCAATTTTTGGTGGGGAGGACTGTAATATCACCAATTAATTAATTTTGTTAACAAGAATTTCCATTTTTGCAATTTCAATAATTGGGAGATATTTTGGCATTAAATCTTAGGAAAGTGGGTTGAGGAGACATCACTTGGTTTTTGGCAAAGAGGAGGCCTCAAACATAAGGAAAAAAGGGAAAAATTAAAGTGTTGGTGGATGTTGGGGGCGACCCAAAAGGGAAATTTACACCCCTAGGTAACTCGCACTTGTGGTAAAGGAGGGAGAAGGTGGAATTTGAATTTGGTGGAGCGCACAAGGGAAAGGGACCAACAAGCACAAATAGAAGGAGAGGACCCCATTTTGGGTGCTTTTGACAATTTGACATCGGAACTAGAGTTCTCTTGTGTTGTTTAGCCAAGACTACCAGTGCTATTTAGCACAAGGAGTTTTCGGGTGGAAATTCCAACTCCTTCGGTGAACCATGAGTGTCACCCTAGGGGAGTTGTAGAGAGATTGTTGTAGGCATTGTAGAAGCATATTTCAAGTGCATCCATCAACAAGGGCGTGCTTCTCCAAGGACGCAGAGGCAATTTGTGGAGCTGAGTTGGGGCGACAAATTGGGCAATTGGTGAGTTTTTTGCAGGTAAATCACCTACTGGGAGAGCAGAGATACTTGGGAAATTTCCGGGGCTGGAGCTGTGATATTTTGAGTGAGCTGAGCTACTCTAATTTGGGCCTGCATAGGGGCAGTTTGGGCATTTGTGCACCAGATTGGAACTTCCTCTGTTGGGAGTTTGGGAGCTGGAAATTCATTGGGTGATAAGGAGAAATTTCCCTCAGGAGTTGCGAGAAATTTGGAGTTGGAATTTCAGCTCTATTGCTCCAATTAACAAATTTGACACCTAATCCTCTGGAATGTGAGCAGTCATCAAGAAGATGAACTGATCAGTCACATTCATGTATATAACAATAGCTACCTAATGAAATAAATGAATCAGTTTTTCTGCCAAGTCTGGAGTTACTCCTGGCCTGACATGGTATCAGAGCATAGGTCACAGGTTCCTTTTTTAAGCGTGCCTTGTAACTCCTCTGTCTCATACTCTGCCATAACGCATCTGTCAATAGCATCCGTTGGTTAACCCCTGACATGGTTAATGCGTGACATGGTGAACGTTTGATGAGGCTGCGTGAATTGAACGCCTGAACGTTTGATGAGGCTGCGTGAATTGAACGTTTGATGAGGCTGTGTGAATTGAACGCCTGAACGTTTGATGAGGCTGCGTGAATTGAACGTTTAATGAGGCTGTGTGTATTGAACGCTGGTATGTGCTCGTATGGTGAACCCTGAGTTGCATATGCTGGTGCGTTAAACTGTATTTAACGCTGGTATTTGAAGTGCTGAGTTGAATAACGCTGTTTATATGGTATTTGAAACTATATTAAATATATTAACGCTGTATTGAATGTATAACTACGTTGAACGCTGAATAAATGAGTATTAACACTGTATTGAATGGAGTTACATTTAACCGCGTTGAATGTATAATGGAGTTG
>APFE030833225.1:5172-24057 GCA_000404065.3 Pinus taeda
GGAGGTAGGATAGGGGCCTGGAGTGACCCAGGGACTGGTGGATGGAGTGGTGAGAAGGTGTAGAAGGCTGACTTGGCTCAAAGAAGGCTGAAACAATGATTACACAAAAAGGTGGGGTTTTGAGAGCAAATGGAAAACGTGAGGCAAGGATTCTAAGTAGAGGGTGGAGTGGATGGTGCTGATGGAGAATAAGCAGATGAAGAAGTGGTACAGGTGCTCTGCAAGTCGTTTTTCCAATCTGAACCGACAAAGACTTGTGAATTCAAGGACCTAGTTACATTGACCTAATATGCTAGCTGCCAGTAAAGAGAATGAACAGAAGTGTGACCTGCAATGAAACCATGTATTTTATCTCATGCAACTAAGAAAACAAAAGTCTGAACTTGTAACCAACTTCTACACATGAAAATCAAACACTAGTGATTGCATGGCAAAGCAAAATCAATGTTTTTGTGGGCAGCAAAGTCATCCTAGTCACAGCTCCTGATCCCACTGAGGGAGAGGTGAAATCACAGATGTTTGATAGCCCTTTTCTTGAAGCTTTTTCTGTTAACAACCTATCAACTAAATCTGAGCATGAGAAGCTATTTTACTCATCAAAAACAACCTAAATAACAAAACAAGGTTTAAATCTAAATAGCAGATTTTATTCTAAGAATGCAACAAAGACACATGAAAGTAAACAAAGGAGATACTGGGCGCTTGAGATGGGCCCAACCCCAAGAGATACAACCTCCTAAGAGAGATTTAGAGCTGGTGCAAAGCTGGATTCATCTTTATTGATCAAAAGAAATGTTACATTCCAAAAACTGTCCACAAGGAGAACTTCAAAATGTGCTGAAAGCAAAGCTAATCTACTGCCTAAAAATCGAACTACAAAATGACTACAAAATGAATACAACATGACTAACTATTGGCTAACAAAAATGACTACCTGAAATGAAGCCCTAAGCCTTCTTATTTATACAAATTTAGGACCCCAACAGTCCTCCTAAACTTTAGGGACTCAGCTGCCCAAAACTTGTAGCAGTCCTACTTGACTTGCTTGGCTGCCCTTGTGCTAATTGATTTGGTGGCCCTTGAACTCCGAGCTGATGGTGGAGAATTCGAGATAAGGGCCCATAAATGAAGGGGACACCTTCCTACAAATCCTCTCCCTTGTTCTCCCATGAATTTGGCTGCCAAGTGCTCATTAAAACCTTCAATTTTGTCTCCAAATTGACCAAAAAGGCTACACAAAGCACACAATTAGACTTGTTGGCATAATGACTAACCCAATTCACTCTATTAGCATAAATATAATAAAAAAAATGCAATAAACTAGTGAGAATGGTGGATTAAGTCAAATTAGGAGGTTGAATGAGCCCATATAATTATCCATTTTTGGGGCTCATCAATGGTCCCTCGATCCATAGTTTTGGAAGCGATTTCCATTGTAAATGGTTCTATGCCTAAAGTGATCTATTACCAAACCAATGCCCTAAGCCGTCAATCTCAATGCTTTTAATCAATTCTTTTAACAAAACGTTATGGGTTTCTGACCTTTCGATATTCTAACCCTATGGTCTTCCGACCCTCTGGGATTTCGACCTTCTGGGATTTGTTCCCAATGACCCTGGCTCAAGACTATCCTGTAACATTTCTTCCAGGAATCCGAGGCTTGTTAGGTAGTGTGGCCATTGAGAAAGGCATCTCTTCTCCAAGAGAATCCCCTTGCATTACCCTCTAATAAAATATCTTTGAGCAATGATGTATGAGACAAAAAACAAAGTTTTTATCTTTTCATATAGATGTCTTAGGCATTGACCTCTTCTTAGCCAGAGGTTGTCTCTAGTATTACAACATATATGATGATGAAAAATAAATTGATGAATATTGATGTTGGCTTGTTGGGGCCTGACCCAGGTTCAAAGTTAATTAGCTAAACAAATCCCTGTACTACTGGCCCTTTCGACAACAGTCCATGGAGTGCAGACTGAGGTCTCACCCGAAGTAGTATTGGGGGGGGGGGGGGGGCTAGAACCAGGTTTCCTCACCCTTTGAGATGTTTGAGAGGTTGAACTGGTCCAAACTATTATTCTCTTTGCCCAGGTTGCTTCACGCACTTCCCAGGCCTTCGCGGCCTGATATACTTGCCTTCACGTAGCCCTAACCAGGGGCTATGGGGCTTCCACACTGTTGGAGCATCACTTTGCGCTATTCTCTTATGTCGCATCTGAGATCTTACTTATCTTCCTATGCCTAGGCAATTATCTTCGCTTAAATAGATGTCTTATGTTATATTTATTTATATCACACATTCATATGAGTTCGTTCAACAAATAAACAATACACTTGTAATTTATACCCAATCATACATTAAAATAGGAAAAGATACACCGAAATATGGTAAACTTCTCTTTATTAATTCTTTCAATGGTTACAGACTCATCCTGCCCTGTGCCCTCAGCTGCAGGGGTCCGCGCACTTAGCTACAGACTACTAGGCCTCTGTGCACTCAGCTGCAGATCCTTCTCCTACTCTACAACCCAAAGACACACTTTACACTTTGACTTAGTCTCTTAGACTCCTCATGCTTCCATTCTATTAGTTATGTCTATTCTCCCTTCTACATTTAGAGCCTCACTCTATTTATACAATCCCATGGTCCACGGACCATGGGTAGTTCTATCAAGCCGACATTACATTACAAAACCAAGGGCGGACAACCCTGTGACTCTATTATGACTTCACACTCCACGCCCATAATTCACGGAGCTTTTACAAAAGACTTGGTCAAAACTTGGGCTTTATGCCTCAAAACATGCCTTGGGGGGATTCCATGCCCAACAGGCCCCCAACACAAACATCATGACTTGCCATCGAGTCACTCTGTCAGCGCAGAGATCTTTGTGTGGAGTCCCTCAAATTTTGTTCGAACTACTGCAAGGTCAGCAACACACTGAGCAGTTTCCTTTTGGATGTCCTAAACATGTTGTTCCAAGACGGCGGTGTCAGAATTGCTTCCTTGCATCTCTGCCTATCTCCCCTACATTTGTGCAAGTTTGCCTTTAATTACTGTTGTGATGGTGAAGGCCTCGTCGATCCAAGGCTAAACGCATGCCTTCAGGACTGCTTCTTTGTGCCGTGCCATGTCCACCTGTTCTTTCAACGCTTTGGCCTATTACATCTGCGTGAGCCTCTGAGTGAGGGCCACCGTTTGCGCAGTTCCTTTCACACTATCATACTGCTATTGGAGTTCTTGCGCCTCTATTTCTAAGCATTGGATGTTGGGTTCCTCCTTTAGATTCATGAGGACCTCAAAGGACTCCTCCAACATTCTAGTGCAGTCTAGCACCGCACTGTCGATCTCATCCAGTCTCGCTTTGATAGCGCTAGCGCGTTGTTCTCTTACTTCCGGAGGGGTGGATGGCTGTGCCTTCAACCGCAGCTCTGTGATCTAAAGGTTTAGCTCTAGCTGAACCTTTGTCATTTCCTCCCACGCCTCGTGTAACCTTGCTGCTATTCCGTGGATGCACGCCTTTGTTAGTGTCCCTGTTGGGATGACTAGCTCAGGGATGCTTTGACAAGCTTCGTCCAGTACCTGTACCAGCTGCCGACTCTGCGACACCACTTTGTCGTGTTGCAAGTTCAACTGTCCCATGTTGATTTTCTGCTCGCTTAGTACTTGCAGCACGCGTCTCTCCCTAGCCTAGAGTTCTGCAGTAATCCCATCCTATAGAACATATATTGTCTCCCGTGGGAGTGCATCCATGTTGATTCCGATACCCTTCAACATGATAATTGTAGGCTTGCCAGCCTCATTTGTTGTCACCAGTGCCCCTTCTAGAAGCACTATGGTATTTGTCACCCAAGCATGCATCATCTGCTCTGTTGCAGTTGTCCCGACTGTGAGGCTGGTCGAAAGGGTACCATCCTGAGGAGTGCGCACCTGCAACTCTTGCAGTTGTGCTCTAAGGGCCTGCAACATAATTTGGTTCTCCTGCATAAAATTCTAGAGGGCCTTGGAGGTGACATCGTGCACTGTCTCACCAATGTCATGTAGGTAACCGTTGGTAAGGGTGATTGGGTCAATCGACAACTTCAATTCCTTGACCTTCTTGCGCGGACCTGTTCGCTCAGTTGAGTGCTAGCACTTCAACTGTGTTGACGTGGTTTGTGGGTTCGTGCCTCCCTCCTCTTCCTCTGCTTCCTCCCCATGCGAAGGTGACTTTTGGCCCTCGCACACCTTCGCGGCTTCCTCCTGCGCTATTGTTGCTGCTTATGATGCCTTTTTCTGTTCAGCTACTGTTTGTGTAGCATCCCATGCCTCCTGCACTTCTGTTGCCGCTGCCTCCTTCCTTCTCTTCTCTGCCAACTATGCCATGCGCAGTTTGGCCTCCTCTTTCTTCCTTTGTGCCACAAACTTCTCTATTGTCGCGATGTTTGGAGCGTGCCACTCCGGCAGCCATGTCTCCACTACATTAAAGATTATATCGTCCGTGGCTACAAAGGGTAGCTCTCTCCATTGCTTAGTTGGGTCTTTGTGCGCTCTGATGTATATGTTGTGGAGGTCTGTCTTAAACTATGTAAAACTTTGCAGGCTGTTGTAGACAATGGGTGATAACCGCGGCTTATGGTTGATCCCCATTTTGAGTTTCATCTCCATGAACACCCATAATATCTTACTGTCGTGGATGTGGTTTACATCCTTTGTGGCCCAGAGCGAAGTGTACTTCGCAACCTCCGGTAGATCCCTGTCATTTGTGGGGAATTGACTATCCTCTTGCAATTCCCTTGCCATGAGCACTATGGATAGTAGAAGCCATGCATAGTGGAATGTTTTGCCTTGTTCCTGAGCTTCGTGACAATTCTCCAAGAATTCCTTGTAGAGGAAATCAGACTAGTTAAACTGGACCCCCTCCACGCACTGCTCAGCAAGGGCTACCACCGGCGTGGGAACCTCGTCTGCACGACGTTTGCGCATAACCTCACCTTCCAGTATTTGGGTTGCCACTCTTACTGCTTTGTCATTGATGTTGGATATGGCGTAGCACCTCTTCTTCGTTTCCAGTTTATATTTCTTCTTCATGGCCTCTGCAATGGCCAAGTCACTGCTTTTTCCCTCCGAGATATCTTTTGGGTCCACTCCTTTGCATGACAGCCAGGCGATGCGGTGAATGAAATGTTCTGTGATGGGGACAGGCTCTTCCAGCCACAAAAACCCACCATGCACCTGGCAAAGCAGCTGCATGATGACGAAATTTGTTATTGGGGCTTGGTGGAAATGTGGCACCCAAAGCAGGTTTAGTAGCCCTGTCTTTTCCACTCTGCGCAACCACTTTTGTGGCTCTAGTTTTGTAACCCCTGCCCCGGTGTTCTACTTAGGCTTCATAAGCTACGTGATCTCTAGGTGAGGGAACTTCTTATGGTCAACGAGGTCCCAATCTTCAAATTTTAAATTAGGCACCCACCCTAGGTACGTGCTCTAAAAAAAGATGTTGTCTGGGAGGAGTGGGGTCCGCAGTGAGATCTTACTCTCATCAAGATCCTTGGGCACTTTATCCTTTCCCTTCCACAGGGGGATATAAGCAAACAACTTTGATGGAGGGTGTGTAAGCTCAATTTCCTCCTCCATGCCTTCGTCCTCGTCTTCTTTGATGACAAGATCTTCTAGGACTTCCTCCTCCTCATTGGTTTCTATGTTAACAACTTTCCCCTTCTCCTCCATGGTCAGCTTGGTGCGCAATGAGTTTCATGGGGACACATGTACGAGAACCATCGCTTGTTTGTCTTTCTTTGTTCTTGGCGTGAGCGATGATTTTAGATTTTCTGCCATAATCCCGACACCTTCAAGGGCATCCCCCATAGTCAGGGCTTGCGTGGCATCTTCGATGGTCATCTCTGTGATATCCATAACTTCCTCAGATGCTGCCATCGTGTCCGAGCAAAAATAAATTGCTTGCATATTCAGGGGCTCAATAAACGTTCTGCACAGGTCAAACATGGCTCTTCTCAGGCTACGCGAAGTATACAACTGTTCAATTCGAAAATGACCAAGTGTTGTTTGCTGGGTAGCCCTTTGTAATTTATAACACCTTTTGAATTTGAATTTGACCATTCCCCCCAAATCAGGTTCATTAATGATCCCTTGGTGGCAGATTTTCCCAAATATTTCTCATAAATCGCGTCTTAAATGCCTGCCGCCCACTCCATTTGGCCTCAAGTCGAGCATTTCATCGTGAACAGTGACTCCAACGGTCACTTTCGAGCCAACCCGCATGGTAGCACAACCCCCCTTGCGCGATCATAGACTTGGTGACTCTTTGCTTTTGCACGCAGCTCCAACATCACGCAGCTCATGGGCAGAGTAGTTTATAGTCCTGCGCCTCCTTTCAACTACCTAAAGCGCTACGACTGTACTTTCCTCGGCTAGTCAGGTGGCCACGCCACTTGTATAGGGTTTCATCCTGTCATCCATCACTTTTCCTAGAAAATACCCACCTTTAATTGTTACTGGTAGCGTCACACACTTTATCATCTACAATGTGCCACCTTGGTTGATTCGCTTAGTAAGGTATGGTTCAAGCCAAGGCATCAGACTGATCAATTCACGACGATAGTCCTCAAACTTGTCAGCATCAGTGTGCACACCTTGTCTTATTACCCTAGTCTTTTTAACTTGAAAATATTCCTTTATCTCGTCCTCCAGCTTCTTGACTTCTGCTTCTACCATAGCACTTTTCTTCCTTAATCTCACCCCTTCTTTCTCAAGTTCTTGGAGCCTAAACTTGCCCTGTTGGATTTCTTTTGCCAAGGTTCCTCGAACCGTCTTATCTACCGGCGCTGCTATGTGCAGACTAGGTTTTTCATGCTCTATGGGGCTTACAACATTTGCTTCATACTCCAGCCTCAGCGGTTAGGTTCTTTCACGCGGTCCTATAAGCCCATATAACTGTTGGTACAAGCAGGTCCCAGTTAGCCCGCTTCGCATTGCGGACCTTTTTCAGTGCTTCACATACTTTGTTAAAGGCTTTTGCGTGGATAAAATTCTACGCACTTGGTCTTTCCATACTCCATGGTTCCAAGCGGAGGGGTCATTCACGCCATTTTCTTGCTCGCACCTGCTTATTGACCATGTCTCCTAACGCGAAGACTATGTGCATCTGCACAGGTTTCATACCATATTCATGTATCCATCTAGATAGGTGGGTGCACAGATTGTTTCTTCCGACAATATTGTCTATTAATCACATATGAGGCTTCCCAAACCACATGCACATCATCCTTCTACATTCGCGTTAGCCCTCAAAACTTCTTTGGTGCGTACCCCACCACCTCGTAGGTGTAGCGCGTAGTACCCACTTCAAAGCTTCGAAACATTGCTATTCCGGTACTTCTCTTTCAAATCTACTCAGGAAGTCATCCACCTCACTTAGCCCATCATACTTAGGCAGATCCCTCACCTCCGTCGATATGCAGCACAATGATCTCGTCATCATGTTACAGTTCAGTGTGGTTACCTCGTGTGATTGGTTTTTCCATCATTCTATTTCCTTGTCTAAATCCGATGTGCAGGAGCTTTCGCACTCCCATGAGGTTCGTCCATCTGCGATCGTATTCACCCAGTCTTTCTCTCGTGTGGTTATCTTGTAGATGTAGTCCAAGTCATCGTCGCTGTCGTAGTCGCGCACCGGCTCCGTGTAGCACGATCCTTCTGTAGGGTCTAAAGGTAAAACTATGAGCAGAGACTTTTTCTCAAAAATCATTTTGCGCTTCTTCAGATTTATCACCCCATTCATGTCAGTGGCCCAATATATTCCTAATAGTGTGGGGTAGAGATTGCTGTCATCAACAATCTCTATCACTTCGAAATTTGCTAGCCCACCTACTCCTTCAATATCTACTGTGATTCCCTGCAATCTCCCCATAGGTAGGATCTTTTGCTGGTTCTCCATTCGTAGTTGGATAGGAGACCATTGCAGTGTAGGCCTTCCCATGCACTCCCAGGTCTGCTTTGGCAGGACATTCGTGTTCAATCCTAGATCAAAAATCACTTGGTCCATCTCATATTCTCCAATTTGCACAGTAAATATCATCTCCCTTCCCGTTCGTATTGTGTGCTTTCCGAGCTTCGGGACTACGCGCAGTTCTCTTGGCGTGGTCCCAACGCATCTATTTATGAGTTCTTGCAGCCCCTTTGTAGCCTTTCTGTCACACAACAACTTCATGCATGTTTTCAGGAACGTGGTGAGCATCGATGGGTCCATTTCCGACTCTAGTTTGTCTTTACTTCCTGAAGTGGAGGCAGCAATGAAGATCTTCTTGGATTCCATAAAGGTTTCCTTAGTGCGCTCCAAATCAAACTCCGGTTCCTTTGTTGGAGCCTTGTGAACCCAAGTACTTTCTTCAGGCTACTTGTCTTTGTCATCCCCTATTGTAATTCCACTTCGGAGCACAATATTTACATTAGAGTCTTCCTCGTGCAGCTCAGACCTCATCATTTGCAGGTTCTGAGTAGGGGGAGGTTGGAGTGCTCCTTTATCTCGCAACCTTGCTATCAGCGTGGGACGATCCTTTATCTCATGATCAAATAATGTAAAATACAAGCATGATGGTCGCGTTGGATTCGTACAATCGTGGACATAATGTCCTGGCCCTCCATAATTTTAACATTTCAATTGTCCGTGACCTCTTCCTGGTCCTCCTCCACCCTGGCCTCGTCCACACCCTTGAAATATAGTTCGCCCCATCCCTGCGTTTTGGTAAAGGGGCCGCGTTTCGGCCTGAACTTTGTAGGTAAGAGTTTGATCCATCATCAGCTCATAACTTCTACAGGTGCGCTCATCATGGCCTACTGATCTACAGAAATTATAGAACAACTGCTGTGAATTCTATGTATAATTCTACAAGAAATGGTAGTTATATGTAGCATGCTTTCCTCCTATTTGACAAATCGCGCACCATAATGCAGGCCTCGCGCTTGGTCCTACTTGTGCCTCTGGTCTCAATGGCATTAGTCCTCCTCCTGTGATGTAATTCGTGAACACCAGACAATGGTCCTTGTCATGTCCCTAACCCTTGCACTTTACGCACCATACCTCATCGGGCACTTCCGGGTGAGCTGTCCTATCTTGTTTCAAACTCTACATCTCAAGGCATAAGTTTTTCAACTGCGCATGAATCTGCTGAACTCCTAGGTTTGGATCCTATATCAGGGTTTCGTGCAATATCATCGTGACCTCCAAGGCCTCAGCCTGAGTTGTTAGCCTCTGTTGTGACAATGCATTAACAATGCTACAAACCATTCGTGATGTTGTCCATCTGTCAATGTCATGTTAGCTTCGTGAATTGTGCACTTCAGTCTCTGATCCAGCTCCCAAGGGGTCTCGCCTAGAAGCATTGTGATTTCCTTAAACCCATTGATTGACTGTGCTTCTGATTTTGGCCTACTAAATTCTTTGTTTAGCACAACTTGGACATCTGCGATCCCCACATTCGGATTGTCATTGGAATGCTTAATGTACCAGGTCAGTGCGTGATCTTGCAGAGCACTAACCAATGTTTCCTTCTTTATGTATGGAGCATTGCCTCGAAGTTCTGGATATTCTCGCTACAGTTTGGTGAGGGTTGGAACTCTGATCCCTTACATTCCCACTTCTAGCTCACCGATCTTCTTTTCTCACTGAACGAGGAACATGACCAACCCGACAAGGTCCGTTATGCTCCCCATAGTTCGACTACTCGTCAGGGACAGTAACCTACTTACTTGACTTGACCTATAGTTTGACCTATGACACCTTTGGAATTTGACTACACGAGAGGAGGTGGAGGATAAACCGAGGGATAGGCACCCGGGTAGACGTAGACGTGGTCGGTCTGCCCACCAGGCTGGTGTTAACTCATGTAGTCATCTTTCAGGTGTAGTAACTTTTTGTTCATTCTGTTTACCACTTACCTGACGGAACCTAGTTCGACCCTATGATATGTTTGATAGGTGACATTTGACCGGTCCGTTCTACCTTTTCTAAAAGAACCCTCACCATATGATAGTGAGTGACCCCTATGAAGAAGTAAGGGCCCTCTGATGCCGGCCTGGCTTGGCTACACGAGCGAAGGAGTACATTTCATATGCCCGTTTATGTTCGACTGAACCCCCATCTCCTATGGTATGGAAAATGATGATGGAATCACTGGAATAACCTAATGGAATGAATGCTACTCAATGCATCGAATAACCTTATATAATTGGGCCCCTAACCACCTCATCCCCTAAGGGACCCTCCACCGTTGAGATTCTCCGTAATCCCTCTCCTTGAAAGTCGAGCCGATGGCGGCCTTATTAGTCGAGCGTGCTTACGCACCTTGCCGGTCCTCACCATCGAAATAGTGAGTGACCCCTAATTAATATAGGGCCCTAATATTACGCCACTTGGAGACATGAAACCACCATAACGTATGTAATACGATGTAGGAATTTCGCTACTGCCACTTTTGCTGTCCAGGGCAAGAAGAACTAACTTGAGTTCAACTATCGGTCTCCATCATGCCACCCCCTGGCAAACTTCCCTTCCCTCAGGTTCATTCGAGCATGCTTTCATTCGGTCCAGCTTCCATCTCCAGCTATTAGTCTTTCTCCGCTCCTATCCTCCCATAGGCAAGCAGCTCGAGGGTTAGCTGGGTTGGATGGTTAGCTGGGATGGTTAGTGAGGTTGGTTAGCTGGGGTAGTTAGCTATGAGGTAGGTCTGTAAGTCAGATCATTAGTTTGTGATTGGTGGAGTGAGTAGGGTATGATAGCTGCTGTACTTCTCTCTATATCGGTATTGGCAGAACAACCCAAACTTTCTACGTTTTCGCATTCAAAATCTCTGGGATTACGAAGGGGGAAACCGATCTATATTGTAATGCTTTTAAGGCTCTCTGAGATCTTATCCTCTAGTGCGTTATTGAAATCCTTGCTCGAGCTTAGGATGGGGGTTGACGTTATTCTTGTTGCCCGCAAGCTGGGAATCCCGAACAAAGCCAATGAAAAAGTAGCTTAAGTAAAAGACCCCTACCCAAAAGTAGTATTGAAAGTATAAGATCTCTTGGGTCTAGAAGCATCCGTAGAAGCACTCCTAGTGGACCTATTCTAAGTAGATCAGGTGTACCTAGTTCCTTATCCAGTTCCTGATGATCGAGACCCAGATGCATTCGTTCTTCCGTCTCTAGGTGATCCGTTCCATACCCATATCCATACCCAGAGCTAACAACCCTTTCTCTAGATCCTACAGTAGCAGGACCAGGTCCATTACTGGTGCCATGGCTCACACGCTTTGATGCATAAGTGGGAGAGACCACCTTCTCTTATGTGGTACTGGTCCTCTAACTTGATCTGAAACTAGCTTTGTAGGTAGTGTGGTTGGATTAGGTCTTATTGGTAGGTCGATACTGTCCAGTAGGAGGGGAATGATATCCAGCCAGTAGCACAAGTAGCAGAACCATACCTCTAACTAGTATACCCAGGCGAAGCAGAACAAGTTGAACCAGTAGGAGCTTCAAAAAGCCTGGTTCTGTTCCCATTTCTTCGGATACATAGAGCCCCGTTCTGAACTCCGCAATCCATTAGTGTTTGCGCGAAGCCCCGTTGGCTCCAGCATTAGGGTAACCCCTTCCTCTGATCAGTGCAACAATGAAATAAGCCCCAATAATATCCAGTGAACCAATGAAAAGGGAGGTAACCTTTGGCTTCTAGCATGGATAAAAAGACCCCACTTTCCTCTCCCGCTGGTTGAGCGATGGCGGCCTTATTAGTCGAGCGTTCATACCTCACCCTGCCGGCCCTTAATGCTTATTAGGTGGGGGGCGCTAGTCGAGCGTGCTCCGCATCCTCTCCTTAGATTGAGAAGCCCCTGCCGGTTTGGGTCTACTTATTGGGTGGCCCCTCTCAAATAATAACTAAAGGGTGGTCGAGCAAATAAATTACCTTGCCCCGGCCCCTATTTCTCCTCGGCGCTCCGGGTCCTTGCTTTTCGAATGTCAAGCAAGCAATAAATTCCTCCCCATGAAATGAATAAGAACTGAAAGGTCAATAAGATATAGATATCCACTGAAATGATTCACCGTGCCAAGCATGAAATACATAAAAGCAATAGAAATAGATCTTCCATCGCTCACCACCTCACCCCATCAACGCTAGTTCACGAACAAGCAATATCACCATCACTTTCACTATTCCAAGCCAGGAACAAACTCTTTTCTTTAGTCAGTAATGCCAGAGACAAAGATGAAGTATACCAAATACTCATTTATGATATAATGACATTAAGGAGAACCCAGAGAAAAGATTCGTCAGCGAAGTAATCACTATTATACTATGCTAACTCAGGTATGAGTGAAGCCAATGATCAACGAGCAATTGCCAATTTTTGAGGGGTGCCTTAACCGAAAGTATGACACAAAATATCCCAATCACTTAGTATTTAGGCATTACTTACTCAAAATATGGGGGATTCTCTCTTATAGAAGATTCCACCTTGACATACGATACCCCACAAGCCCTTTTTGTGCATTCTTTTCTACCAAATAGAGAATAGAGCCTTTCATCAGATGCTTTGTCTATGTCTGCCTTTACTGATACCAGCCCCCTACACAACCCATTTCGTGTTTGACCTAGCAGGGTTGGTCCTGACCTTGACAAATTTGGTCCCACCGAATTTGGGATACTAGCCAGGAGAAAGCTTACTTTTTTGACCATTTGACCATTTCTTGGATCTTATTTCCTCTCCCTATTGGTTGAATGTATAAAGACCCTTGGCATTCCATAAGGGATTGATTAGAATGGATTCTATAGGGTTACACATTCTATTGGGTTACGTCCAATCTTTGACAAAGGTTCATAACTGACCTTACTTATGAAGAGAACAGGCACATTGGCTCTCTCTTCGCGAAGCTAGTTTTTGGGCTTAGAGCCTACCACGGACTCCGTACTTCTATTGGGTTATAATCCTTCCCCGAAAATACATTGCTACCAAGCTAGGGTTTCACCCTACACCCCTACACCTTGAGCTACTCATTCTTGCTCAGATAAGAAGATCCCAGAGGGGCTTGCGCTTCCTAGTGCAAGGAAAGAAACTAGCAACAGCAGACTAACTCTTCTACGCATCGAAAGGAGGCTTTGAATTGATTCTAGCAAAGCGCTAGTAAGCACCCATTTGTTTATAGACTTCAACAGTTATCGAGATCGAAGGTATCATCCATCGTCGGACCATTTTGACTGGAATAGTCTATATCAAAAATCGAAATATATGACTAGAACCGAACCTCCTTGGCTTGGATAGCGGGGTGGTGCCTCGAACCCTAGACTTGCCTCGCTAACAGGAGCCCTTACAGTCTGTTTATAAATGTATGATTGAGTCCGGGGCTTCCACACTGGGGTCACTGAGAAAGAGCCGCCCTTTCCTACTGCGGCTCCCTGCTGAGCCATAGGAAATGTATTAGATAGACTACTTTCTATCTTTCATTTTCCCAGGGAAATGACATTATAGTTGTATTTTTCAGGACCTTCTCGGGTCTTTTCTCATATCAAAAAGGCCTCTCCTTCCTCCCTTTTGTTGGTGCCTCTTTATTGGCAATCCCCTATAGGATTGACTATTCTCTAGATTATATAGGTACACGTTCAATCCTATTTGACAATGGTATATGTACAATCCTATTTCACAATGGGTTGTCCCCTTCACCTCGCCTAGCTTTTTTGGACCTGACCCTTGACCTTGAGCTGGTTTGGTACTCACCCTGCCTAGCTTGATGAAACACCCCTATACGGCTCAGCTTTACACAGCCTTCGTTATGGCCTATACGGCTCAGCATTTTAGCCTTCGTTAGGGCCTAGACGGATCAGCATGCCTTCGTTTTGACGTGCTTCATCATTATATATGTCTTTATGCTGGCCTTGAAAGAAGCATGCTCATATTCAACCTAGCCTTAGAGCTTGCTTGCCTAAAGAACAGGAAGGCCAATCCGAGGGGGACACACACTGCACCCCCCCTGGCCCCCCGTACTTACACCGCACACACACACTCAAGTCTGTGAAATTAGACACTTTCAATCTGGCATTTGATAGGATGTAAATGGCTCAATGGAACATTTTTCCATACAACTTGAGCTATTGCCTTAGGGGAACATGCTCCGGAGTTGAAGGGACCACTAAAACCCTACTGCTTGAGGCTTTGATGAGCTTTTCTCCTTAGACACTAGCCTTTCTCTTTGTATGCTACTTGACCTGACTAGAAGAGCTTCAGCTAGGAAGAAGCTCACCGAGGATGTGTAAGCAGGCTCAACCATAAGCCGCCCCACCCAATAAGTAAACCTAAACCGACAGGGGCTCGAATGATAAGGAGAGGAAACCTGCTACCTTCAGAGAAATGAGAATTGTGAGGTACTACGAGAGTTGAAGTCAAGCCCTCCTAGTAGCTCTTACCGAGAGGAACTGGCATTTGTTCTTAAGGAAGCTAGCCTTGTTCTATTATGCTAAATAACTCTTTCATCTTCTCAAGCGGCAAAGCCTCAATGCCAGAGTGTCATTTAGTTTAGTCTGAGGAAGATCAGTCTATGGGACTAACTCTCTTAGTCTGAGGAAAGACCATCTCTCTCTGAGCATGAGATTCTCCAAGCCAGCTATCCCTCTGAAGCTCACTCTCTTAGGCATGAAGTGAAGGAAAGGAGCTCTCTATCTTATCAATGGAACAATCCTAATCTCTGGTCTGAAGAAGGAACACAAACACTAGGTTGATCGATCCATCAAACTCTGAGCTTGAACTAAGGAACGGTTAGAGCTCTAGGAGTTTGAGTTCAAGGCCTAAAAATCCAACCTCTAAGACAAAACACGCTTGATTGCTACTTGAAATCCACAACGAGGAATCTATCGTCGATATACCCAACGTCGATATACCCAAACTAGTCATACAGCCCTCGTTTGATGAAGAATTTGATGTTGTCTGGCCATTAGCGCAATATCACCTTTTTCAATAAAAAGTGCGTTTATCGCTAGTTTGTCGAGATCCATTATAGATCATTTCCAATATGAACTGGATTTTTTGATTAGGGAACCTCATCATTTCTCATACCATTTGAAGTAGGATCAGTTTGATCTTCTCAGTCAGCGAAGCCTCACTCCTTGCCCTCAGAAGAGCAAGCCCCTCCGGGACCTTTAGGTAGCTCGAAGAAAGAGCTCTTTGGACTCTCTATAGCTCATCAGACTATCTCAGGAAGGGTCCGAATAGAGACAATCTTCATCTGGAAGGATAGGAGCCTCATGCTCAAGGCAAGGACCCCTGATGTTGAGCTGCCCAAACAAACGCTTCAAGTTCCGTAAAGGACAGTACCGCATTCCGATGGGTTAGCCTCCCCCCTTGCGGGGGCCGTCTGGCTCTACCCCTGCCTGTTGGCTTGAACTTCAGGTTCTGGAAAGATTGAGAGGTGTTCTCCGAAGAGAGTTGGTGCTCTCCGAGGGGCCGGACCTTGAGGTGTCCTCCGGAGGCCGGGCACCGTACTGAGAAGCTATCTCTCTATCATCCTTCTCCCCCTCTCTGTTATTGGGGCCCCTCCCCCAATAGAGCAAGCTCCTATCGTCGCTTCCACCTTCTATTACTTCATTTACCATCTTCGTAAGGCCAGGTTCATGTGGGAGAACTTGATAGGCCCCACCCTGAAGGTGAAACTGTTGGGAATTCCTACCTCTATAAAGTCAGCCAAGTAAATAAGCAAGCCATAACTCCATAGATCACTAGGCGAAGTGTTGCTTCTTTGTATAACGTAAAAAACGATTTCATTTCGGTCACTAGCTAGGTATCTAAATGCATAAGGATCAGTTGGCAAGTGAAATCCCGCTAGCATTTGCAAGAAGAAAGTGTGAGTTCAGGCTTTAACTATAGCAAAGCCTTGTAATGTTACGAAAGGCAGGGAAAAGTGTCTTTTTTCTGGGTTATACCTTACCGGAGCATATCGAGTTCGGAAAGAACTGAATTCACCCCGCCCGGTCAACTTTCTTTGTAACGGACTATCCAATGCTTGTGGGGTCTTTCAATTTCGATATGGATCTCCACCTGGGTCGAGAACTATAAGTGTGAGTGCTGGAGGTAAGGTAAGGGGTAAGGATCACTTACATTGCAAAATAAGTGGTTCCTTATCAATTGGACCTGGAACGGGGTCCGGATCAAACTTATGGTGGTGAGACAACTGGGTCTACGACGGATGCTTCAAATATGGATTTGGATCTGCCATGGTGGTGAAACTCTCATTTTTTATGCTTCTATTGTCTCTGCTCCTGGTGGCATTTCTTAAACTTAGTCCACTGGTCCTGGCACCTGGATAGGCATCCATTATCACTACTACCTAGAGCTTCACAGTGATATCTGGGCATGGAACTCAATCTGCCGTCTTAAGCCTTACTTGTCTTTTTAGAACTAACAGTGGCCCTCAAGCCAAGTATCTTATCTGCCCTGCCTTACTCCAGATACTTACTGCCTACATGCTCTGCCCTCCCACAGATGGACGCTACATGCCCTCCCTCTCTCTATATGGCCCTGTCATCCATTACTCCCTGTGCTTCCCTTACAACTTTTATCACGAACCAAAACTAGTACGGATATTCATTCTCTACTCCGTTAAACACTGGCAACTTTATCGCGCTTGCCATATTGCTTCGGGGTGGTGGCGGAGGTGGTATGGGCGAAGATGGGGCTGAAGATGGTGAAACTTGCGGGGGTGTGGGTGGGGGTGGTATGCACAGAATTCTCTGCCTTATCAAATTGATCACACTTCTTGGTGAGACCTTTGCAAGCTCTTCTTCACCCCCTTGCGGAGGTGAAATCAAGTGGCTGGTTTCTAGTTCTATACCACCTTCGTTTCTGTAGATTCTCCCATTTCACGTAGCCCCAAACATCAATTTATTCGCATAACCCATTTTTCACATAGTAGCATTTTAATCCAAGTGTTCAAAGATTTAATGTACTTACCTCGCAGCCCTTTGAGGAAGCATCGTTCTGCCTCGCTATAGCTGACTCAAGTATCTACCGCAAACTCGGTGATGAATCCTCCTATGATTCAATCGAGCCAGTGATCAATAGCGCGTGCGATATTATCCTCTGATGCTTCCAATCTGCGCACCAATTCTGGAGTCCAAACAATAGGTCTGTCGAGCTTACACCTTCCTTGGTTGTCTGCTAGCTTTGCGATCCACTCGTATAGCTTAGTGGGGAAGATGCGAAGAAAATTTCATAGATATTTGTATATAAGTAGCAGTCTAACCATTCTTCTTTTGATAATCGCAGATTCCTGTTTTCCTGCGCTGCAAACTCATGAATCTTCCTATCCAACCAATCTTCAATTCCTTTCTTTGTCATATTCTAGTGATACGACATTAGACATCTCTATGTAGATGCCAGTCCCAACAACAGAACCATTTGTTGGCTTGTTGGGGCCTGACCTAGGTTCGGAGTTAATTAGCCAAACAAATCCTTGTACTACTGGCCCTTTCGGCAACAGTCTGCAGAGTGTGGACTAAGGTCTCACTCGAAGTAGTATGGGGGGGGAGGGTGCTGGAACCAGGTTTCCGCACCCTTGAGATGTCTGAGAGGTTGAATTGGTCCAATTGTTATTCTCTTCGCGCAAGTTGCTTCGCACACTTCCCACGCCTTTGCGGCTTGATATATTTGCTTTCGCGCAGCCCTAACCAGGGGCTATGGGGCTTCCGCGCTGTTGGAGCAGTGATCTACGCTATTCCCTTACGTCGCACCTGAGATCTTACTTATCTTCCTATGCCTAGGCAATTATCTTCACTTAAATAGATGTCTTACGTTATATTTATTTATATCACTCATTCATATGAGTTCGCAAAACAAATAAAGAATACACTTGTAATTTGAACCCAATCATACATTAAAATAGGAAAAGATACACCGAAATATGGTAAACTTCTCTTTATTAATTCTTTCAATGGTTACAGACTCATCCTGCCCTGCGCACTCAGCTGTAGGGGTCTGTGCACTTAGCTACGGACTACTAGGCCTCTGTGCACTCAGCTGCAGAGCCTTCTCCTACTCTACGACCCAAAGATACACTTTACACTTCGACTCAGTCTCTTAGACTCCTCATGCTTCCATTCTATTAGTTATGTGTATGCTCCCTTCTACACTTAGAGGCTTGCTCTATTTATACAATCCTATGGTCTGCGGACCGTGGGTAGGTCTATCAAGCCGACATTACATTACAAAACGAAGGGCAGACAACCTTGTGACTCTATTATGACTTCGCACTTCGATCCGATAATTTGCGGAGCTTTTACAAAAGACTTGGTCAAAACTTGGGCTTTAAGCCTCAAAACATGCCTTGGGGGATTCCATGCCCAACAATTTATGAATATGTTTGGACGAAATAATGTGTTCAAGCACAAGTCTAGACCCTCTAGGTGCAAGACCACTATCTACAACCAAGGTTAGGGCCTCAAATCTCAAATCCATATAAAGTGATGGGTTATACCCCCATCAATTAATTAATCATTCACTCATATCTCTCAAGTAAGGGAACTTATTACAACCTATGTGGGTCTTTGGAGAGGAATAAAGAGAGAAACTTCCTTGTGTGTTATTGCAATGCATATCTAAGAATCTTGTTATGATCATGCTGTAGGTTTTAACCCCGTACAGAAATTACCTGCATACGAATTCTAAATCACAGGAAAAATAAAAATGCGAGAGCATAACACATAAAACACATATACACAGAGATTTGCCACTGGATCTCAAAACCGGGACTACCAGCTTGATTTTTTTATTGTTCCTTTCAATGTTACAATACATATTTATACATGCCGAAGCATCCAATACCATGGACCGAAAAACCATCGCGTCCAAAACCATGGACCAAAA
>APFE030833225.1:26113-40981 GCA_000404065.3 Pinus taeda
CTCTAACCCCCCGGTTCACTATGTAGGTTAGTCGTGGAAAGAATATAACACAACCCAACACATGCATTCATGGTGAATTATGATGGATATGAATAACCGCCCTTATTTATAAGTAACAACCTTTCTTTTTGTAGTAGTTACAAATTACAAGCAATAAACGAGCAATTTGCTATTTTTTTGGCAAATGTTGTATATACAAACTATGGTATAGGAACACTAAACTAGATAAAATATTGTCTAGTTTCTACAATGATGTGATGTGCTCCTTTGTAAATTCTCAATAGGATAAATATTTTCTTTTATTTACCAATTTTTTTTTAATGGGGTCCAAGTTGTAAAGTTAAATAATTGTGTTTTCAGAAGCATGTGTGTTTGATTAAGTATTTTATTTTATGTTGTGATTTTCTTAGTTCACTTACAAACTAATGCAAAATATCTCCAACAACATATAAAAATCAAAACTCTAGCAAATTCTAATGACAAATGGCATTTACATAGAGAATACCTACTGGAAGTTACACTCAACCTTCAATTATTACCCTCCCTTCTTCAATATTGTAGCATGAATTATTCCTTCTTCAATGTGAAAGCTTTATCTAATGTCGATCTGTAGATGATCTGACTATGAAATATCCATCTCATAAACATGGACACTTTCGTGGAATTAATTAAAAATTTGTGTTCTTTGTCAAGTTAAGTTCAAGGCTTCTTTTCTGATAAGGATGAATGAGTATTCATGAGACACATAGTAAGATTAATATTTAAAACAAATAAATAAGAATACTAATAGTAATTTAATTTTAAGGCATGGTTTAGGTTATGGGACATTTACTAATTTATTGTTTTGCTTTTTTGTTTTTTTGATTTTTTTGAATTATTTTCATGTGAAATCTAGGAAGGAGTTTGTTAAAATTGATCCAAATATTTAAATCAAACTTCAATAACCATATCTTTCTTTGTAACTCAAACTTTCAATGTGATGATCCTTAAACCTCCTTTGACTATGTTATGCCTTGCTAATGTGATGATCTCATCTTCACCAGGAGGAATGCCCAATTGATTGACCATGTGAAGTCTCGATTCAGTCAAACCACATTGCTTGCCTTTGAAATAGGGCACCTTTTCAAAGTTTTCCATGTTAGGTGTAAATACCCCAATGTCAAGCCACATTTTTCCCTTTCTTGTGTAATAAAATACCTTTTCAAAGTTCTCCTAGTTCCCCTATTCTTGTTTTAATGTACAGATTGCCATTAAGAATAAAGTGTGGTGTACAAAAACCAAAATCCTCTTTGGATTAGATTAGTATCTGCATTATGAGCATTATACTCACTTTTATGAAAATATCAACAAGTAATACAATAATCCAACATCCAAAGGCAATGAAACACTTCTAAAGAGATGCCACCCGACATGATTAAAAAATTGTATACAAGGACCCAAAGCCACAAGCAGATCTCTCTAAATACCAAATAGAATATAGTAAAGTATGGATGTTCGTTGTACCTACTTACATATTTTAAGATATATAATATTATTCACATCACAATTCAAAATAACTACAATAAGCATCCTCAAAACAACCAGATTCAAGACATTTATTTCTTGAAGGAAACTAAAAAACTAATAATAACACACACACTCATAAAATAAATATTAGACATATAAAAAAACCATACATGGCGGAAAAGGCATGAGAGACTTTCATGTAGTCTCTCATTCTCATGAATTTCATTATTAAACTAATGTTTATGATACATATAAATACATGAGGAAGTTATCTCAAGATATTGCATCTATCTTGAACAAATTTGGTTGAGAAAATATCTCAACAACACACTAATCTAGGAGCCTAACTAGTTGGAGAGAATCTCTCAACCAACTAAGCCCAAATTGACTCCTAACCATGAGGAACAAACTCAATCTAGAAAGGTAGGATTAAATCCTACCTTTCATGATTTTAATTAATTTAATTATTTGGACTTAGAATTTTAATGTGAGAGTGAAGGCTAACATTCCCCCCTCAATGATAAGTCCAAATTAAGAACCTGGTACCATCTCCAAGTCCTCATGTTGGAATTGTTGATCCTCAAAAAAACATTTTCCTAGAAAACCTCCAAAGCTGGATGCTGAAAAAATTCAAATCTGAAGAGAACATGAATCAGCTGCATGTCTGATTCATCTCTGAATGTCGCTTGACAACTCCATCACGTGCCAAGCTGCAAAAGAATCCATTTGTCCTTTGCTCGCAATCAACATCCTTTGTCCACTGACAAAATATTGAGAACGCCCATTAGATGATGACGTTAAAAAACAACTCACTGTTGCTTTTGCTGTGTTTGAAAACTGCTCACGGTTGACTTTGCTATCGATCGCCCACTAATGAATTTTGTTGATGCTCACTCATTGATGAAAATGTCCACTGGATTTTTTGTTGATGTTGTCGACACTTTCAGTCTGAAAACCACTGAAAATTCCCATTGGCTACTTCGTTGATCTTGTCGAATACTTCCAGTATGACAAACCACTATCAATTTCATTAACATCCCCCCCCCCCCCCCTTTGTCAGCTGAAAGGAGAGACAATCTTTCACTTGATTTCTGAATTTTGAACTGCCCCCCTTTAGGTGTAGGAGTGTTTCACTGGTGTACTCCCCTGTTCAACTGCATGAGAGTACCATCTTCATTTTTATTGTTGGCTGCAATATGTGAGTGAATTCAATTGTGAAACTTATACAATATTCTGACCATGGATGACCATTCCTGGGGATCAATCCATGAATAATCGATCTTCAATCTACTTGATTGTTGTTGTTTGTTGCATTGTGCTGATGAATGATTTGACTTGCTTCAATGGTGACAAGGATGGATATCAAAACAATGATCTTCCAGATAACTGGTTCTTTGTCAATGAAGGAATTTCGGTTTGACTGCAACTTCAATTTGTTTGTATTTCTTTTTGTCTACAACTTTCTCAGAACTAGCCTATGTGATTTGTGCAAGAAACCATGCATTGAAAAACTTAATGGGCTTTGAATAATATGGGATATGCAATTTGGCGTCATCTTTGACACATCCTAAGCCTTGTCGATTTCTGTTACTTTGGATTTCTTCCCATGGCTTGATGATTGGTTTGGAAGAAAATTGAACTGGATCAGGGACCACTTCGACACTTGAAGTTGGTTGGATCAATGACTTGGAATAATCCGCTATATTTGTATTGTTCAAAGACTTGGAAGCATCACTCTTCTATAGCAACTCAGTTCTTTATAGTTGCGACTCTAGTTGAAGGAACTCAATCATTTCAAGTACATGTTGAAGATGCACTTGAATATCAGCAAGAGTTGTTTTGCTGATGTTCACCATGTCACCAGCTAATGATAAAATCAAATTGTTAAGAATTTGGGACAGTTGAATGTGTGTTGCCATGTTAGCTTGCTTATTTTGAATTCAGGCTCGCTTGTAGTGTTTCTTATGGCTGATGCTTTAAAGTCTTAATAGAGTTTTATAACTTGGTTGCTTGAACTCTTGATTTCACGCTCTCTTGATGACAATCACTTTGCTTGAATGCTTCACTGACACTTTGTGAATGCTTCAATAACCTTCACACTAGCTTGTTTGCTATAGATGTCGTTCTTTAAACTTTCACACTTGATTTTGACATGCTTGCTTGATTGGTTGTTTGGATGACACTTGTGTTAAACACTAGCTTGATTGATGCTCACTTGAAGAATATAATACTAGATTTCACACTCGTTTGATGATGATTTCTTGCTAGATGGCTTGCTTGAATTTGCTTGATTGATTACTAACACTTTGTGCTTTCTTGAATGTACTCACTGAATGTGCTGATTTTAAAAAAGGAAGGGTGTCGAACACTGTCGAAAATGCACCCAAGAGACAAATGAAAAGTTCAATCTTGATGACTTAGTTGAAGACTTACTTGACTTAATGTATTCACCTTAACAATTCAACTGAGAATGCACTCGTACAATTCAGTTAAAACATGTTTATCTGCAAGTGATACAAAAAGTGTTGATGATGTTGATGTCGTCTTGGCTTGAAATTCTTGATTTTGTAGCGTCCTTAACTTGTTTTCTTTGATTACATGATGTGAAATGTGCTTGCTTAGAAGATCATCTTATCAAGTCGATGATGTGACGCTTCGTTCTTGTGTACTTAAGCTTGATTATAGGAGCTTGACTAAGTGTTCTTATACTTAAGCTTGCTTATGTGCATGTAGTTGTTTAAGCATAATACAAAGAGAGTGTTTTGATAATTTGAACACAAGTAATGCACACACATTCATTGCACATGGTGTACCTAAGATCCCCTTATTCAATTTCGGGCGGATCTAGGACACAAGCACCACAAAAATTATGATTTTATTAATTAGTGAATTACATCAACCTTCACTTTCACAACATCATGAATGAAATTTCTCAAGCACAAACTTTGAGAACTCCTTGAAGCAATATGTCTTCAAAAATGAATTATTTCAATAATCGCTCCAAAATTACAAAAATAATTTCACCTTATCACTCAAAATACAAAAAATTCACCTTATTGCTCCAAAAAATAGTATTTTGGTTTTCAGTCCCTTTTAAAATCCCATTAATTTTTAGTGAAGTTCCTTTTAAAAGGTGAATTAACTTTTATAAAGTCACTTTTTTCAGTGAACGAATCTCTTCTTAAAAATCAAAACACTTTAAGAAAGTCAAAACACACTTTAAATTTTTCATAAATTATACCTCTTTGTTGGAGAAGAAGTTGAGTATGGCCAGCCAGTTGGAAAACCTTGTGGCAATCATTAGTTTATGAGTTCGATTCCCTGGAAGACTTAGCCTCTGCTTCCTACTTTTACAGATGATATGGTTCTCCCAACTCCGACGAAGTTGCAAAGGCAGTTGCCCTTCTTGACGTAGCTGAACAAGGTTTGGCGACATCCTCTGGCATGGGGCTACAGTGGCAACAATATTATCTTTCTGCAAAGTAAGTGATCTTATTTTGGCACAATTTTATTGCTATGGTATCACTCGAGAACATTCTTACAGCAAATGGGTAGACTACAACTGCAGAACCTAGAAATAATAATACAGTTGTTTTCCTGGAATCTAGTACTAATCCATCTGTAAGAGTTGCAGATTTACTGTCTATTTCACTGTATGTAAAAAGTATGGAGCATTTCTTATAGTAGATAGTACATTTGCTACATCGATAAGGATCAAGCCCCTCAAGCAGGGTGCTGACATGGTCATTCATTCAATAACGAAATTTCTTGGTGGCCATAGCGATTTGGTTGCAGGAGTAGTTGTAGGCTCTTCTCACCACATAGAGTTAGCCTCAAAGCTGGCAGGTCACTGGGGGCTGCTTGCTGCTCCATTTGATTCATGGCTTGCCACTCGCGGCATTCGCACACTATAGGTTAGAATGGAGCATGCATTGTCAACAATTATAGAACTAGCAAGACGAATAATTGGTAGCTCAATTCCTGTATTGATAAAGTGGTCATCAGATTGTGCTATAATGGCTATTGAAGTTCCAGGAGGATTTGATGGAGCTAATAAAGCTGTGTCATGTTTCGAGATGATAAAATTTGCCCCAAGCTTGGTTGAAGTCAGCGACTTAACTATCACTAACCCTGAGTATAGTTTGTATATCGATGGTGTTAATGTCGCTCTTTCTGAACATGTGGTGATTAGAGATTCGAATATTGCATGAGGAGATGACTGGGTTACTGTGCAATTATTCTAGGGAAATATATCTCTCCATTTGTAGTGGCTACTCTATGAACGCTTACGCAATAATAGGTCCCACATTCTCTTCTCCTTGGTTGCTCATGGACAGGAAAAACATCTGCTGTGGCTAAGGAACCGAGGGCTTCAATCTGGAAGCAGATGGTAGCTGTTGGAGTCAAAATGATTCCCAGTAACACTTTCTAGTACTCCGATCAGGTTCTGGACACCATTGCCATGCTTGGAGTTTTTCCTCCCATGTATGGCTTCGCTGGCGGTGAGATTAGATGCAACACCTTTTGTAGCCAACAATCACTCAGACATAACCTTAAACATTCGATGACAAATAATGCTTCAACTTCCATGGAAAATTACCACAAAACCGTTCAGTCCCTAAGAACTATAATTCTCTGATACCAATTGAAGGAAACGAACAAACTAATAATAACACACAGACTCATAAAATAAATATCAGACATATTGAAAAACTAGACATGGCGGAAAAGACATGAGAGACTTTCCTGTAGTCTCTCATTCTCATGAATTTCATTATTAAAATAATGTTTATGATACATATAAATACATGAGGAAGTTGTCTCAAGATAGTCCATCTATCTTGAACGAACTTGGTTGAGAAAATATATCAACAAAACACTAATCTAGAAGCCTAACTAGTTGGAGAGAATCTCTCAACCAATTAAGCCTAAACTGAATCCTAACCATGAGGAACAAACTCAATCTAGAAAGGTAGGATTAAATCCTAACTTTCATGATTTTAATTAATTTAATTATTTGAACTTAGAATTGTTTTTAATGTGAGAGTGAAGGCTAGCATCCCTATCTTTTTCATGTCTTTTTCTTGGTATAAATAATAGGTTGGAATTTATGATTTTTTTTTTGGATAATAAACAGTTCATATCGTTGGGCCATTTTTTCATAGTAAATTTCAATTAAGATTCATAACTTCATTCAAATAGAACACAAAAAGTGTCATTTATAGATTTTTCCCATCGGCACCACATAAAGATGTTTATTGCTATGGACACTCCATTGAAAAATGATTAAGTAGAAATTGTAGTACAACACACAGAAAAATCCATAAATCATCATCATTAGATTGGAAATAATCACAGTATCAATTATTGAGATAGCAACCATCAATTGACTCTCAAAATATTGCAGAAATTGGTACCATCAACAAAAAACCCTTTCAAACTTTCACCAAGTAATACAAAAAAAGTGAATACTCATCCAAGATAGATATATCAACATAGATAAAATTCCAAATTACTCAAAACAACATCCAAGTGTAAATATTTGATAGATTAAGGTCACAAAATATAATTGCATAAAATCCTTACATGCGAAACTCAAAGCCGGTAAAGTCAGAAATGCGAATAATTCCCATCTCTTTACACAATGGAACAAGTAAGAGCACTATTTATTGATCATCATCCTAAAATATGTAAATCCACTTCCAAAAAATAACATAATGCCTAATACTCATCCCAGGTATCCACTCTGAGAAAATTTGGGGAAACAAATCTTGTAATAACATTTCATACAGGAGGCTAATTTTATAACAATGTCCTTAAAGAAAATTTAGGCGGGACTAAAGTTTTACAGGAAACAAGTTTATTCTAGTTTCTTCTAACATGTCTAACCCATTGCATAATTTTGGGTCTAGTTTCTTACAGTTGGTCTTGTCATTCTTGTACATGTGAGCAATCTCAGGCACAAGCAGATCATCAGGGTTTAGATTAGGCAACAAGGAGTAGATTGACAATAAAACTTGCAATCAATAAAATATTTGTGTTACAGACACAATATTGAAAGTTAGGAACCAAAGGAAACATATTCATGAAAAACAAACCAACTCTTCTTGCTTTTCATAATTAATTGGATCAACTTCATAGGAACCACAATAGAAGGCATCCAACACAAGTGTTGAGGTAAGGGATGCCCTTATCTCCAAATTGTATATACGTGTTGCGGTAAGGGGTACGTATAGTTATACATGTATGAAATTATATTGTTTTTATGGAGGAAATAAAAAATTAATGTTTGAATGAAACATAACTACAAAAAGTTGAATGGCTAGTGAAAGAATCTTACACCCAAAAGTAGGTAGCAAAAAAAGGGTTGAGTTATCTTGAACATTCACCATTTGAACTATTCACTAGACCTAAATCCAACAAGTACAAAATTAACATCATATTCATACAAACAAATCAACAAAAATACAACCAATATATATTTATAAATGATCTAGCATATGGAAACACTTAAGGAAAGTGAAAGTAGAATGTTTTGAAGATTAACCTTGTTCATTTTTTTCACCAAATCTAAAAAAAACTTTGCAATCACTTTCTTCTAATTTGTATGTGTCATTCCTAGAATTGTATGATAATTTTGCAATTGTTATAATAGATTCAAGTTGTACAAAAGAATGATCTATGAAATCATACTTATATATGTGTTGCCCCTTTATTCTACTATATTAACATAATTGAAGGTAAATTCCTTCTAATCTATTCAAAAATTCAATGTCATTATGGTAATCAAAAACCCTATTACCATCCTTCTTCCTTATTCTTTGAACCCTTCCAATGTACGTCGTTCCACAAGAAACACCTTTTTTTGTACTTTGAGGAACACATTTTCTTCTAGTACATTCAATGGGTGGAATTGAGTTGCTTCTAAACAACATCCCACAATCTAATCCAATTCCAAAGACAATTGAAACACCCTTTTGTGGAGCCTTACCATCTCGCTTAAAGTAGACCCCATTTCTCACTTTCCTCAACCTATCTTTGGATAATGTCGGATTTCCATTCAATTGACTAACCAAACATGATTTGAACATATCCTTGCAATCAAGATCCACCACTGGTTTTATAGTTTTTCTTACATTTTCATCAATGGAATCTAAAATTTCATCCAACTCATGTCTCCACTCACTTTCCATTATTTTCAATTCACTTTCATTGTGTACCAATGAAGAGGAAGATTGAAATATAGAGTTGGAACAACTTAGTCGAGAATCATCAACTACTTCATCCACAATTTGGAATGTTGGATAATTTTGATCTGTTTTCCATGGTTTAACCCACCAAGAACATTGAGTATAATTTTCTAGTTGCATTCCAAGAGTTAATAAAATGTCGTGTGCATCCTTCAATCCAATCTTAAGGGCTTCTACAATTTTAGCGTATGTGGATATGGAATCATACTATGACAATATGTCAATGTTTTGTGTTGTTTCTTGGTGCAGTATATTCCAAATACTTTCTTGCTTCTTATGAGATTTATTAAAATGAAGCCCTTGGGGATTTGATTCTTCTTCAACAACTCTATTAAGGGTTCCAATAGCATGAAGTAAGTTAGTGAAATCATATGCCCTCTCTAGTCCAACCATCCCATCAACTTTGCTAAATAAGTTCTCACATACGTCTGACCTAGTCGAGTGCAAAACTCATGGCAAGTTAGAGTATTGATCTCGAAACAATCTCATCAACAAAACTGCAAAATGGCAAGAAATTTGAAGAAAATATCATAATGTTTCTGTACCCAACATAACCATAATGTGAAGAAATGATGAACTTGTGAAGCATTTCACACTCTTTCCCAAAGGCTCAAACTATGATACTTAAAGATGTCAATGTAGTCAACAACAATAATTAGATAAGTATTTGTAGCTAGTGTCCCCTCTAACTTTCCACTTGGTGTACTTCTCAACTCTTTCAAACACCTATGTACATGCCTTGAAGCAATGCATTGTGCAGAACCACAATTTTGTCGTTCCATCCTCTCTATATCTTCACCCTTAAGCTTGTGATCATCCACTTTAAAAGTGTGATAAACCATTTTGACATGACCAAAAATTATGTACTCATTTCCTAAAACCAATTCTCGTTGACTGATAAATAAAGGATTCACTAGCTTTTTGTCGTTGTGGATGCAAACTTGGTCACACAATCTTGTTACATTGCAACCATTATACAACCCAACGAGCCTCCACCCTACCCAAGGAAGTTGATATCGAAGACTTGACGTTGAAGAATAATCCTTCAACATAAAATTGTCTTCTTCAGCTATCCCCATCCAAGGAATGACCAACAATAGGTCCTAAATTTTTTTCCACGTGTTTCTTCCACATAGATTCTACCTTTTCCCATTGTTGATAAACAAAATTTGCATTGAACCTATTCATGTTGGATGAACAACCACAACCAAATGAGGAAGATTTCTTGTAAATGGTTTGCAATAATAACATGTGAATAGTTTCCAATAACATTGTTCTTAAAAGAATATGTTATAATCTCATAGCCTACAACTCCCTCACCAACTCTCACCAAGAAATGTGATTGGCATTGATTCTTTTCTTTCGTACCACAAAACCCCACTAGTGTATCACTTTTTTCTACCCACCTAACATATTTTTTCACAATTATTTCATCTTCAGCAAGGCATACAAGAATTGGGCCATCTATACCGTGTTTGGATTTATAATAAGCATACACATTTTCCAGCTGCCTCAAAAATGTGTTCATGCTCCCCTAGGATATATGGCAATGACTTTCTAACTTGCCTTGAAGTCATAGATATTGAAGGACCATCCATATTCAAGTTAATAAATCTATGTAATCTATGACCTCCCCATAACTTGATCATCTCATAAAGGGATTTTGTGGATGTACTATACCTTCTACCTGCTTTTGCATGCATCAAGTTATGAAATATATCCTTGAAAAATTCCCAAATTGCATCTTTACCTTGTAATTTTCCTTGCTTATGTGCCTCACACACATCCTTAAAAAACCTAAAGACATCCTTCCTTTCTTCCGATTCAAACAAATTTTCCTTAAGGGATCTCATTCTAATAGAGAGTGTAGAAACCTTTGTCCTTTCCTACCAAAGAGATCAAATTGTTGATCTATGGTTAGCATTTGTAACCCTTGCAGAATTCTTCAATTCATTTTGAGTCAAATAGTCCAGTATTCTACCTTTTCCTATATCTCGTTCACTTCTTTTATTGGTTCACCTTGATTCACAATATAATCACATCCTAAAGTCATCACAATCTGGGACCAACTTACAAAATCTGCATGTTAATGAATCAAATGGGATCCCTATTTCAGAAGCCCTCTGACAATGAATATGCCTATATGTACCATCAATATGACATTTAATACCCTCATAACATAGAATTAACTTGGTATTCTTCTCTATGGACCATAATTTTCCATCCCTTTGATCATCCATTAGGACCTTTGTTTCCAATCTCTCTCCATTTCTATCAATATTAGGATACCAATACCCCCAACATTTTAATAACAAGGGAGATAATTGAGCCATGATAATATGAAAAGAAAATAAAAACAAATATATATATATTTTTTTGTAAACTTGGTAGATCTCTATTTATTATCTATTTTCCAAAACTTTTTACATCCATTTGTTCCGGGTAGTCACCTGCCTGGAGGAAACCAGGTGACCATCGGTCAGCTTTAAATCTTGTCCAAAATTTAAATAAGTTCATGGAAATCCATCCACTATTTCTATGTTGACTATCTCTACTGCTATCTCTAAAGATCAAAATAAACATGTTTTTATTCTTCATCATAGTCAAAATTCAAAGCATTTTGGTTCACTTAATCATTCCTCCTCTGAGGATATTACTGGAGCTGGTGCCTTGGCATTTGATCCTGGCATCTCGCTTCTCTGTTCCATTTTCCACTTTTTTTCTTTCATGGTCTGTTCAATCCTTCCTAAGGCAATATTGTTTCGATATGTATGGATTTGTATGGTCACTATTTCCCTTAGAAGTTCAGCTTGGACTGGGTCCTTCTCCTTTTTGTCTTCTTGTTTTTCGACTTCTTCCCCTCCCATGTGCTCACGGTGGAGGCTCATGGCCCGTGCCACTATGTTTTTCATAACCCAATATTGGTGCAGGGTTTTTTTTGAACAGAGATTGTCTTCCATTGGTAGTCCTAGGGACTGGGACCATTCTTTCCCATTCTTCCATAGGTATATCTCTGTACCTAATATTATCTCTTAGGTATCTCTCCCAGCTAGCTATTTGATCTTTGACTTCCTTCGGGTTTCCTTCCATGTATGAGTCGATAATTGTCTTCATTTGGTCTCCGTCTGTCTTCTTACCTCTTTTCTTTGTTTGGCCACTTGTTCCTTCTTCCTTCTTAGTTACCCTCTTTCCTCTCCTTGGAGCCATTCTGTTTGCAGCTTGGCAGTTGATACCTGTAGTCTTGTGCTCTCTGACTTGTTCTAAGAGCCTGCCCTGATCTGATACTGAACCTAGCACATAATCAAAGCATATGTCAGACATAATGTTTTGGTTTAAAAACTTTCCCCCAATTCCTTTCTTCTTCCTCCTTCTTGAGCTTCCTACTTTCTTGTTTCCCACCAGTCTAGGTTTGGCTCCATCTCTTTTTATTCCCAGGGTCAAAAGGAACCAATAGGTTCTTCTCTCCTCTCATCCCCCATAGAAATTCAACTCCTGCCTTTTTTTCTCTTCACTCTCGGGGACTCACCCTTAGGTAATAGTAGGTGGAAGAGGTTTCCCCTGGACTTGAGTTTCTTAGGATTTTTTATAGGGTTTCTGCTGGCTGCACTCTCGCCCCTCCCCCTAGATTGCAATACCTCCACCCTAGAAATCAGGAATTTCCTTTCCCAACTTCCTTCTCTTAGGTCTTTAGGCTTTCTACCTTTCATACCTATGGGGCTTACTATGACCCAGATTTTGAAGGGGGAGCTATTGAAAATTTTCTTAGGGTGGCCCTCAATCTCATAGGTTTCTATACCTTCTCTCTCACTCTCTCTGTCCTGGGTATACGTAATTTCTTTGGGTCTGTTTTCCCCCATTCCATTGGAATTGCTAAAGGAATTGAAATGAAGATGCCATAGTTGATTGCAAAACCAATTTCCTAATGTCCTACTTCTCAAACATTCAAGGTTTTCAGAAGTTAGAGTTAGGGGTATTACATATCGGCTTGCCAAGCTTCACCTTTCTTCTGCCTTCTGCATCTTCTCGCTTCCACCACTTCCTTTCTCGTCACATTTTCTCATCTTCATCTGCATGCATAATGCCTCTTTCCTATTTTCCTTGGGATTTATCTCTTTTTTGTTCCCGACTCTTGTCTTTACCGCCAGCCGTCCTGTTTTATTCCTGGCACGGACCCCTCCTCCCTGTCTCAGGATGCTGCCCTCCTGTCCTGTCTACTGTTGTCTTTCATTAACTTCTTTCCTCTCTTGGCTGCTCTTGCCATAGTAATTCTGACTCTGTTCTGCGCTTATCTTTATTCCTCTACTCGACTTTGTTTTCTCTGTCCTGCCCTTTCCTCTGACATTCCTTTCCAGCTCTTGCCCCATACTATTGGGAGGTGTACCTCCTCTTCCCTACTCTGTCACCCTTCCGATCACCTATCTACTCTTGTCCTGTTCCTCCTCTGTCCTTTCCTGCATCTGTCCTTTTCCCTCTTCGCATTGGTCATCTCTCTTTGATTTCTCTATATTTTCACTCGTATTCATATCTTTTTCTATGAGTTGTATTAGGTGTGCCATTTCCTCCTTCTGGTTTAGCTCTGCCCCACTTTCATCCAGCTACTAGTCTCCATTCTTTCATCCCCAATTCGCCAGGCAGTCGGCTGGTCCATTACCTCTTCTTCTCACATGGGTTGGTAGTGTGTATGCTATCTTTCTCAGTAATTTTCTTATCTCCTTGACTATCCATGCGGTTCACCAGCTGCGGCTCAACTTTTTTACTGGTGTTCTACTCTGTAGCTATTTAAATATGTCTATAGCTAGCTTTGAATCTCCTTCTACCTGGTGTTTCTGGTACCCCTCTCATATGGCTATTTCTATCCCCCTTTTCAGCGCATGGAATTCTTCTTCATTGTTTGATGCAGTGCCACAGTCCATCGCATATCCTCTTAGCGTCCTTCCCACGTCGTCTCTAAATATTCCCCCAATGCTTGCCTCCCCTGGGTTTCCTTTTTCCACTCCATCAAAATTCAACTTTATGAATCCCTGCTGAGGATTCTTGTAGTAATTGTTATCCTCTACTTCTTTGGCCTGGTGTTTCCTTGCAGCCATATCTATTTTGCTTATTTTTAGTTACAAGCGGTTCAGAATTCCTGTCTCTGTTTGGTCCACTTTCCAGTATTTGTCATTCCACTTCTCTATAATTATGGTCTCTCTTATGTTCTAGACTATTTGGTTCCATCTCTTCCATCTTCCTTAAAAATCAACTAGTTCTTTTCTTTCCATATGTTCCACAGGATGAACCCTATGGAAAGGTTCCAAGCTCTATTTAGGACTGCATTTTGGTACGGTTTACTCCATTTTTCCACTGTTAATTTCATACTGTTTATGTCTCTGCCACTGATTTTGAAGAATTGCTAGTGGTGTCGCCATAGGATGTTGCTGACTTGGCAGGTGTTAGTCAGGTGTTCTATTGTTTCTTCTCGTTCTTAGGATAATACGTGGCGTGAGGGTCCTTGCGTCCCCTTCCTTCACAACTGGTCCCAAGTTAACGCTCACCCATGGGTCATAATCTAGGTAAACAATGCTATCTTTGGCCAGGTTTTCATTTTCCAAATTCTGTCCCATTTTTTTGTTTCAGGGTTGCTAGTATTTCTTGCTTTTATGTAGTATCCTTCTGCTATCGTGAACATCCCTTTAATTCTTTTTCCCCAACTTATGATGTCCATCCCTTCTTTGACCACTATTCTTCTTGTCTCCATCTCCTTTTCATAGTTTTCCCATTGTTCTATTTCTGGTGCTTCTTGCCAGTCCTCCTTTTTTTTCCATTTTCTCCAGTATCCATTCGTTTTAGGGAGCCAGTAGTTCTGGACTGTGTCTTCCTCCGTTGGGTGGTGAACTGGTGAATTTCTTGGATGTAGTGCCCACTCTAGTTTCCTGACTCTAATATGACATTATCTTACATACTTTAGTCTATGAGTAACTCAGGCTGAGGATAAATAAACGTGACTCTATCATCAGTGAATGTGATGGTTATGTATGTTCTCTATTAATATTATGATTACGATATAATTAATGGTTATGTGTACTCTCTATTGATATCATGATGGTGATAGTAGTAAAAGATAGACATGTTT
>APFE030833225.1:41741-55878 GCA_000404065.3 Pinus taeda
AAGAGACAACTAAGAGAAGAAATAGGAATCTTGTGAGGTGAGGAAAATATTAGTTTTAAATATAAAGTTAAGTACATAATTTTGGGTGACCCTTGATGAGAGAGTGACACATGGGTAGGTGAATAATCAGCTATTAAATAAATAAAAAAATATAGAATATTATAATTATGCATGACATGCCAAGTGTCATCTATGAGGACTCTTATAAAAGAAGGGGCAAGCCATGGTAGAGGGCACTTTTTGGGGAACCCTATTGTTGGATGGATGATATGATGTCAAAGCAGTGACTACGAAGCTATAGTGAGTTTGGTGAGGTAGAGGGTTTTTAGAGAGGGGACTCTTGAGCTAAGGTTGATCTCCTCCGCCAACTATATTCTTCCTCCATTGTACAACCCCATTGCAGCTCAGATGCATGACATGCCAAGTGTCATCTATGAGGACTCTTATAAAAGAAGGGGCAAGCCATGGTAGAGGGCACTTTTTGGGGAACCCTATTGTTGGATGGATGATATGATGTCAAAGCAGTGACTACGAAGCTATAGTGAGTTTGGTGAGGTAGAGGGTTTTTAGAGAGGGGACTCTTGAGCTAAGGTTGCTCTCCTCTGCCAGCTAGATTCTTCCTCCATTGTACAACCCCATTGTAGCTCGGGGGTCCACGGGGAAGAAGAGTACCCAAGGAGTAGGTTGGGAGGTTAACCGGTGGGTCTCGTTTTTGGATCAAGTGCGTCATCATACACTCGCAGAAGTGACTGGCAACAAGGGAATACCAGCGACAACAGAGCAAGCAGAGTCTCGCCTTCCGGTGTATGGTACATGTGTAATTCGTTACTACTTGATCTGAGATTAAAAATATGTAATGTTGTGTTCTGTTCCCGAAATGAGTATCAGCAGTGTTTGTGTTGAATGAATCGAAATCTCAATGCGTTTTAGTTGGGTCCTTACACTTGGTATCAGAGCTATGTTGAACCCTTGAGACCTATGGGCCCATGCATGCATGACTAGTTTTGTTAATTATTTTCTTTTGATCAACTATGGCATGGAGAATTTCGAAACCATTAGAAGAAAAGACTTACATGTAGTGACAAATATACTTTACTAGTGATTCTGGAGTTGTAACATCTTATAATTCAAAAGAAATACTAATTTCACACACTATTGATTTATTTTTGAAAAAAAAAGAAAAAAAAAGAAACAAAATTAATATATAAATATAATAAAATATCAATAATTCCAAAAAGACATTGATTTCCCAAATATTATATATATTTTTTAAATAAAATGTGAGATTAGTATATATAAACAACTATAGGTTGGGATAATAATGGGAGGATAATTAGTAAAAATGATTACATATTCTCACCCTTTTACTCTCTTTTAAGTAAAAACTTAACTGGTTATGGATTTTTTTTAAAAATCCTTTTCACCGTTTAAAATATGTTTCCTTTTCCCAACACTAAAAATATATTTAAGCTGCAGAGGAATTTTATCATATTTTCCATACACCATTTAAAATATGTTTACGTATGCCAACACTAAAAATAAATTTAATCCGGAAGGAATAAATGTGGTATCTTTTTATAATTTTTACAATTATATATGATAAAAGGGTGTAGTGGTAAAGCAAATTGTAGGCTAAGAATGTAGCTAATATATTATTTTAATGTGAAATTACGGTATAAAAAGTATATATATGTATATGTATGGGGTTTTGATTTGGATTTTGATTAGATAGTAATAGAATGAGAAATTTTACATTATATTAAAATTTTAATATTTTTCTAAAGATTTAAATTTAAAGTATGTTATTTTGTTTTCATCGTTTTTAATTAGCTTCTCTGCTTCCTGAACCATGTGTGCTTTACAAAGCCCACTGATCAGTGTATTGTAAGTAACAACATCAGGAACCAATCCCTTTAATAGCATCTCCTCCAACAATTTAGATGTGTCTCGCACCTTACCTTCTTTACATAAGCCCCTAATCAAAATGTTGTAGGTAAACACATTGGGTTGAACTCCTCTGATCAGCAGCTTGTCCAGTAATTTGTTGCTCTCCTTCAAGCCACCCTTCCTGCAAAGTGTATGTATAAGTTTGTTAAATATAGCCACGTATGGAATGATGTCTTCTCCGAGCATCTTATCAAACAAGCAAGAAGCTTCACTTGCCCTATTTTCTTCATATAGATCGCCAATCACATTACTTTTTCCGCGTCTGACATACACTGCTATAATATCAAATACTGTTCTACAAGCTCCAAGCTCTATTCATCCACTGATATATCAATTCGGCGGTCTCAAATCCCAGTCATATAATATATATAATATATATATATATATATATATATATATATATATATAAATATATTATATTCACAATGCTTCTGACATGATTCATTCATAATTGGCAATCATAATTTAATGCCTCGACAATTCAGTTGCTCCGATCCGATTTATCGCAGATCATCCATCGGATCTTTTGCAAGGTGTTTTCACTTTCAGTGCCCAAACTTCCGATCCAATCTAGATCAGAATCAGAGATTCCATAATTTAACATCACTTAACTGTTCCTCGACTCCACATCGTTGATGCGAATTCGCAGGGCCAATGCAAATTTCAAACTCAACTTATGTATTAATTCCAGTTGCTCAAGGTGTTGCGTCTCGTGTTGGAGCCCCCTTCAGTGGAAAGTAATGCAGATCTCGCAGAGATAACACAAAAAACGGTGTAAAGCTGGGCCAAAACACGCCACAAGTCATCGAAATGACAAAATTTAGTGGAGATTTCTCAAATTATGTGAAGAAGCTTTAAAGTTTGTTTTCATGGAGTAGAAGCTTTTGTGAAATTTTGTGAATTTTGTTCTCTATACGAAATCTCGAGCTTTAACACCGTTTGATTGCCGTATTTGAGCACTTTCAGGCAAAACGAGGTTAAATTTCTGCCAAGTCTACTTTCGAGCAGTCATGTAGCTGTGACATTTCGCCAAATCTATGATCTTTACAAAATTTCGAGCTCCAATGTAGTTTAATTGCCGTATTTGAGGCATAACGCGGTTGAATTGAAGCAAATTGTCGTTAATTTCGTACGTCATTGCAAGGAACTGCAGGAAGAAGTGAACTGCAGACTATAAACTACAAAGTCTATCAGAATTGTTTTTATTTAGTCAGGATTTATTGAAAGCTTCAGATAAGAGGGAAAACTCGAAAAGCTGCTATATTGCTAGCAGTCCATATTATTTGCAAATATATAAATTATAATGATCATCTCAGACTTTACAGACTTTCATTTCAATTAACCCTTTGAAGTGGAACGACAGAACAGGTGTTAGATTGCAAGAAGATCAGCTCGTTTGCAATATATGTTCCTCATCCCAGATATCAGTGCTTTTCATTAAAATCAAGCCTCTCGTAGGGAAAACGGGCTCCAATTCCTGTTAAATTGATGCAAAGCCAGCTTGTTTGCAAGTTCTTAATTTATGGTTCTATTCTCGGATTTTAAAGGTATTACAGGGAGTAGGCACTAGGAGCTCGAGTTGAATCTCAGAAACTACATCAGCTAGGATTAACAAAGTAAATCAGCTAGGATTAGGCAACTAAAACTGCCATTGAAAGGTAAGGAAATCGAGTATTCATTTAACTATATTTGTTTGAAAGTATTTTTGACTTTTTGCATATGTTATGGGTTCATTTTATTTAAACCCTAAAAGTATATTTTCTATGGGTTTCTCATACATACGTACACATCAGAGAATAGAAACTTATATTGAACTAATTGATGGACTTTCTTCACAACCAACCAGAGAAACTCTTGACTATCTCACCAAAATATTTGGGTAGTCTAATCGTTATGTGTTGTTCCATCATGGAGAATTGCTATAAACTAAGGATAGGTAAACTCACTATGCTAGTCCTGTGTATTCATGATTGATTGTCATTGTGTATTTATATTTGGGCATGATGTCATGAGTAATCATAATGTTCGATACAATAAGTTGTTACCAGATGTGATGTCATTCATGGTTGAGCATGGTGTCACCATTCACCTTAACATCCAACTTATCTCAATTCAATTTGTATTGGTTGTGGTCATGAATATCATTTTAGGGAATTAGAAAGAAGTTTGACAACAAGCTTATTCACTCATTGTCGCTCATTGGTTCCTTCTATATTTCTCTTCCACAACCTATAGCCAAACCCTGCATTGTCAGTCAATATGTATTAACATTGGATTGGAACATTGAATATTATGCTACTGTGCTTACTTTTAAACAATAAGTATGACCGATTCATTTATCCAAATTAGAGAGAATATCATGGTATAGAGATCATTTTTGAAAATGAAGCGGACAAATATGTCATTGTACAGGATTGCTTCCTTCTAGTTAAATATTATTAGTTGTATATGTAGACAGAAACATTACCAACTTCTATTTGGATAAATGTAGTAGGCATTACCTCATACATAACCGGTACTGCCAGGAAAGATAAATCTTCAAATCACTATACCCCTAAAAGAAGAAAGGACTATAAAAGTTTTGTACCTACGTTATTTGCTTGATAGAAAGAAAAGTAATTACGTGAGAAGTTGTACTATGAAGTAAATGATGAAGGATTAAAGATATTTAGCAATTAATATTATACCTTGTATTTCCCAAATTTTGTCTTCTCTCATTACTCGATGTCTCTGCTCATTGTTTTACATTAAGATGGCTTCTCAGCTCTGATCTCAGTGTAGAAGCAACTATAGATTGGTTATATGTGATATGAAGTTTGCTATCCCAAAACTGATAGGAATTAAGCGTATAGATCCCCTGATGGAGCAGTCTTCAGCAAAATGAATTTTGTACTTAGGCTAGACTCTAAACTGGTTGGAAGTGTTATTTTTCCAACTAAAATTACGGATCAAGTTGGATGCCTACCTCAAAGTCTTAACCTAGCATAGAAATACATTTATAAATGATCATTTCAGTACAAATGTTAAAAAAAAAAAAAAAAACATTGGCATTACCATTTAGATATTAGATATGATATCCTATGTTGTACTCCATATGGTTCCAACTTGTGTTCTTCCTTACGATAATCTTCCCCATAACTTGAACTATTTTTAAAATTTTTGTTTAAAACATCTTAGACATTGGCTACTATGAAAAAATATCCCTAAACCAATGCACCCAATACTCTCAGAGAGGATTTCTTGTAAGAATGTAACGATGTACCCCAAGTTCTCCACTTTTTATAAAAGAAGTCATATTTGGATACTCTGGTTTACAATTTTTCTTTAACTTGTACCAAATGCATCTTTTTCTACTCCTCATTTTTGCTAAAAATTAAAAGATCATCTAGAAAACAGGTACAGGTGAGACTCTGTTTAGTGTCTTTTGGCCACAGATGTATGATATTTGTACTTCAGATTTTATGGGCAACTTGGTAAATTGCCACGACTGATCTAACCTTTGTATTTTATATTTTTACATGAAGGAGATTCGGTCAAAGGTGATCACTCTTCCCCAATTGTCTAGAACTATATATATTAATGAACTAAGGAGTGTGTTGCATGCACAATTGAGGCAATCTCCTTTTAAGCTCTTGCATTTTTGTTGAGTTTTATGTGAGAACTTGCATTGTTGTTAACTGTTCTCATATCAGCTACAAACTTCCAAAATATGGTATAAAATGATTATTCATCAATCTTCTAAATGTAGCGAGAGCGCTAGTTAAACCAAACGGAATCACCGAGAATTCAAATCGGAATCACTGAGAATTCAAAATGACCATTTCTAGTAGTGAAATCAGACCTAAACACATGTTTCTTTAATTCTAGTCAAACTGGCTAAGTTTGTTGCAAGTTCTATGAGTTGGTTGAGTACCCTCAAGCTGAAGTGGATGGCCCACATCTCCCCTTCAAGGAAAAATGAAAGGTGAGTTTATGAAAACATCTTGAAAACAGTGAAACAATAACTTAAATTATATATACACATTTTGATTTTCTTCTGTATTATTTTTCTTTTGTAATTACAAGAAAACATAAGAACTCTCTCTTTTAAAGCTTAAAGAAGAGAAATATGCAAATAATTTTAACTCCATACAGCTTGTTACTTAATCCTTGTATCTTTTAGAAATAGAAATGTATAATCTCTATAATGAAGGCGAATATTGTAATTAAAGATTCAATTGTATCCCATGACAACACTTTGCTTTGTAATCTTCTTAATATACAAAATCTTAATGGTGTATATATACTTGTATGGAGATGGGTATGTGATGAACAAATGTGCCCCAATTTTGTCTCGTAGCCATCCATTAGCTCTACCTCATAATCATATGGGGCTTCCTTATCCCATATTTGTTCCTTTTCACAAAGGCCTCAAATGAGAAGTCTTGGTACATCTTCGATCAATCAAGATATGAGCATCTCCGCGATTGATTTTCTAATGGAAGCAATAATAGATTTGATTTCAATTTAATATAAGTATTTTGACCAAATTAATCAGGGATATCTTCCTGAGTCACACTCTCTTTGCAGATTGCAGTAATCCCTTTTCAAGCTTTTCCTTTTTGATGTTTTCGTTGTTCATCAGGATGAGGACTGTTAGGACAATCCATAGTTATTGTTCTTGGACTCATACCTCCAAGATGGATAGGAGCATTGACAAGTTGCCAGCTTATGGTTCAAACCTATAATTACTTGATGCATGGTGGGACTGAAAATAATTTCAGAATATTTTTGACAAGCCTCTTTCTAACTAGATGATTGGGCATTTGACTTAAGGGGACTTTCGTATCAGTTAAACTTCCTGCCAAGTTTAAATACCTTATTAGTAAATCTTCCAATACATGCAATATTCTCCAAAAATGGAATCCATATTGAACTCAAATAGGCTTAAAACCCATTGGAACCCTCAAGTAACTAATGATGTCTCTCCCCTGCCTCCTACAATGATTAGTTAACCTTTGCGTGAGATATAGTTGAACAATGGTTAAGAGTTAGCTTGAATATGTGCAAATATTTTTGAGAAGCCTCTTTCTAGCGGGATGATTGGTGATTAGTATAAAGCATTTTTCTCTTGGTTTTCTGAAACAGTATTAGTAGTGAAATTTTTATTTTTAGTTCACAGCTGAAGGTTTGTGTACATTGATAATATGAGGTGTATGCGAAAATGTGGAGAATCATTTTGGCAGATAATTTGGCCAAATATTCAGTAGATAGTGATCAATAAGTCTTACGCCAGTAAATAAATTAAATTAAGCAACTATTTCACGCAGTTGACTAGACTGCTGCAAGAGTACCTTCTATCATCAGTAAGAATTGAACTTGAGACCTGTGTCCCATAAGCCCTCCACTTTGGAAAATTTAGGTGAAAGCATAAAAATGGTGAAATATAAAACCAAGTAAGAGCTTATTTTAAGGGTCTCATACATTGCTCGAGTGAGTTTGATACTCAAGCAATACCTCTATATATTATCAATACCGTATATTAGCTTGAAAAGAGACTTTTCTTTTCAATCTTGAAATAGGATTGGAAGTTCATTCGCAACCATACCTAAAATAAATAAATAAATAATAATAATAATAATAATTGTATGCTCTTTTCTTTTACGACAATATTATTACAAACATTTATGACAAAGAACTTCGATAGATGCACTGATGAGCATATAAATCACTTTTTGTTACATATTATCCCCGACATTGACACTTATAGGGTCATATAGACGTAGGTTGAAATGAACTACTATAATTGGAAGCTACGGGGGTACAGTGTGTGAATGACTTTACTTGGTTGAATGCATCATATATTAATTTGTACCATGAGATGAATATTGATTGTGATTGTCCTGCTTCTTGTTTTGATTGTTTCTAAATACATAAATAATTATAGGTTGCATTGATCACAGATATAGTCCTTTAGTTATAATGGAACTCGTGGTATAGATACCTTGGGAAAATTATAATCTGCCCACCAGAAGGTTGGCAAGAATTTCAGGAAAGGTTCCTACGATTATGTGTTATTGTTTCCCCTTTATGTTCTAAGGACTTCGGGACGAAGTCCATTGTTAAGAGGGGGTGTACGTAGTGCCCACTCTAGTTTCCTGACTCTAATATGACATTATCTTACATACTTTAGTCTATGAGTAACTCAGGCTGAGGATAAATAAATGTGACTCTATCATCAATGGATGTGATGGTTATGTATGTTCTCTATTAATATTATGATTACGATATAATTAATGGTTATGTGTACTCTCTATTGATATCATGATGGTGATAGTAGTAAAGGGATAGACATGTTTCTATTGATTTTATAATGATGATAGCTTTGATCTATATGTATGGTTCCATTAAGGTTATGATGATGCTAGCCATGATGGAGGTATCCCCTATGTTAGCTACTCACATTAGTTCTGGTTCACAATGAACAATGATGTGAATGACCAGGTGATGGTAATAATGATATTATGACAATGACTAACACTAAAAAACCTGGTTACTGATTATTATTAAGGATGGCAGGAAAACCACCAGAGGCACTCGCACATGACGAGTTGACGCCACCTGGTTTGATGAAAATTTATATTATTTTATCTTTGAAATTCTAATCGATTTTGAAACATGCTATATATGTTTATCTATATTCTGATGATATGTTAATGGTTGCAGGCACAGATGAGTTGTTTGGCCAAATGACTCACATATGGGTGATGGGGTTGTACAAGTAGATGGAACTACATGGGGGGTGGGACAGTGTCCGATCTACCATAAGCCATCCCACCGTGACTTGGGCTGGAAGGGTTGAAACACCTTCGCCTTGAAGATCACGATGCCATGAGGGCAAGTCCCAAAGTTGGGTCGCTCATGAGGAGTTTACTGGGGGGCACGCATAATTGTTTTTAATAATGGAGTGGTCATAATTAAAACCATTGATGAAGAAAAAAGTAAATTTCCTTGTAAATGGCCATAGATTACGAATATATCATAAACCATTAACAAAGGAAGACTTCATAGCAAATATGCAAGTTAATCTTGATTTGAAGTTGGTCAAGGAAGATTCTTCTTCCTTTCTACTTTATTTTTTCAAGAAAAATAATAATAATAACAATAATTGTATAAACATGAAAACCAACATTGTTGGCATGTTTATATAGAAAATCTAAGTTGAAAACAAATAATTTTTGGCAACCTAGATTTTATTTAATTTCCTTATTCTTGTCCCATTTATTTTATTCCTCTTTTGCAAAAATAAGACAACTACAGAATTGTCAATAATTTGCAGCTTTCATGAAAATCTGCAGTTGACTTGACAAATTACAACCAAAGAAAATGAAGATAATAGCTAAAGCAACCTGAGAAACCTAAAAAAGGAGAAAATTAGTAAGACATAATGAAAGGTATGTAAATATTAGTTAAATAATAAAGGAAAAACATTGAGTTATGATATAAATAGATGATTATAATTGTTGCCTCCACCATATTATGTAATGGTTACCTTTGTCATGACATAATATTGGTTTCTGCCATTCAATGTGTGAATTTTTGGTAATCATCACGAGATGTGAATGACATTAAAATCTTATTATTGTTTAAATTCATTCACCTTTATTCATATAACATCCCATTTCTCCCGTACACTATCTCATTTCCTTCGCATTATATCCCATTTCCTTCAACTCTGTTTCATTCTTCTTTGTCAAAAACACCTCAACTGCTACCTAAATTTTGTTCCCATCCTCGATACACTCCATAATCCTATGAAAAAGGGAAATTAGGGACTGAAGCTTCCTCACCATGGGAGTTATTGAGCGTTTTGAGCCTAATGGCACCATGTTTTTTGAAGCCTATCCACAAGTGAAGCAGAAATTACAGCAGGCACAATGGTTACAATTCTTTGAAAAGTTTGATTGGCATGACAAGGAGGTTACAAAGTCGTTTACTCGGGCCTATGATGGGATAAAAGCAGAAATTGGAGATATCATGATGGTCCTGACAAAGTCGTTCATGGCAGAAGCGACATGATTGGCAAGAAATGGGGAAAGTTGGTTTAAAACCCGGAAAATCAAAGAGAAAGATTGGGAAATCTTCCTTAAAAACCCAAGTATGGACATCTCCATTTTTAAGAAGGGAATTCTAATAACAACTTTAAATAGTAAATGGAGAAATTTATTGTTAATCATTCAGAGTTTCATAAACTGTGAGGGTAGGTTTGGGAATATGTTCTTTTACTATGCTCGGTTGATGATGCATTTTATTAATGGCAACAAAACCAATTTGCCATATTTCATACTCTGTAGTTTAAGAAAAATGGTCGCTAATATCCAAAGGAAAATACAGTTTATTGACATTGCTCTGTATCATCACGGGTTCGTAAACAATTTAATTGAAGCTCATTTGAAGAGTAAAGAGGATAATTGGGAGGATTTTTTGGTTTGAAATCATTTTAAATAAGTTGAGTAAGATGAGTTGAGTTCCAAGATAAGAAGAATCCGCTGGAAACCTCCCTCAAACCCTAAGCTTCAAAACGAAATACCTGCAGAAGAAATTCCACAAGATGAGCACATACATAAAGATTTTGATGATGAAACCCCTCTTGCAAATGTTTTAGAGTCTTAGAAAGAAGAAGTTTGTTAATACACATGAAAGTCTATCAAAGGAAAGAACAGAGCAAGACAAAATTAGCAAGAGAAAGCGTACTCTTACTATTGAAAAAACATCAAGAAGAAGTGTACGACTTATGAAATTGGTCATTAAAGAGTCTCTTGGTTTTGTTGATTTATAAGAAGAAGAAGCAGAGAAAATATCATCACCAACTGCAAGTCCAACAAGGAAAACCTAAAAATTGACCTTGTTCAACATGAATTCTATGAATATATAGAATCTCTTGAACAGAAGGCCCAAGGAAAAGTTGGTGATCTATCCTCAAGAAGAAATTATGAGTGAATAAGTTCATTTTAGCCCCCCAGAAGAATCCAAAATTGAAAATGCTCTTAAACAAGAAATTTATGAATTAGAAGTGTTAAACAAGTTTTTGAAGCAAGAACATGAAGCCATGAAGGTATAAAATGACATTCAAAGGACTCAAAATTACAATATTCTCTTACATCTTTGCCACCGGTTAAAAAAAAAAAAGGGGCTAAAAATAAACTTCTCAAAAGTAAAATCAGGGGTTTGCAATGCAGGATTTTAATGAAGAAACCATGGATGGTTACTAGAATCGGAACCAGAAAAATAGAGAATACTAATTTAGATGTTCTTGCTCAAGTCTAGAAGGTAGCTCAATGAAAGAGTGGATCACAAAATTTTAAAATTTTGTGCATGAGGACACGCAATATCTTCTGTGATGGGAATGTTGAAGACCAAAATTGTTCCTTTTTGACACATTCCTTAAACCCCATTCACTCCATTTCCTTCCTTTTTGACCATAATAATCTCAATAAAGTGTCAACTTGCAAAGTTATTGGCAAAATCAGGTACTTTATCATATTTTATTCATAGTTTCATTGTTTCCTTATTATTTGATTTAATATTTGCATAAGCTACTGAATTGCATCAATCTTGTTGCTAAAGATTGATTCTGCAACTTACTTGAAGAATATGTAGGTTCTGAAATACCAGTTGAGGAACGATATGCATGGACAGGTAGCTGACAACTGGCATAACAATATCCATGATCCAACAAAATGATAAGGATGTTGTATGAGCTAGTCAACGTGGAAGTCAACCCAATGGAAAAGGAGCCAAAGACGAATCAGGTGAGAGAGGAGATCGATGATAAGGATGAACCTGCTATTTTGCCTCGTGATTTGCTTCTCTGATAGAAAATCATGAAGAATCATTATTTCATGTTATCTTATGTTATTTTTAGCATTTATGTCGAGTAGGATAGGCTTAGAAATCTCCAAACAATTTAATGAAGGAGGTTATAAAACCTACCTCTTTGCACTACGATGATAGACTGGTTATTATTTTGAAATACTTTTTACAAATTATTAAAGTGAGATTTTTATTCATCGGTGTGTTGTGTTTAAATGCGAGCTTAATTTTTGTTGATCGTTGCATACCTACAACTCATAGGAGGGCCCCTTGGGAGCTATAAGGTTTCAGTTCATTTCTAGTTAGTATTTCAATTTTGTAGCATTATATTAGCATAACTAATCTTTCAGTTTTGATTTTTCAAATAATTCTTATTAAATTGTGAACAGATTTTGTTGAAGATTTCTTTCATAGTTCTAATCATTTCGTTGTGTGAAGGATGAAGAAAATAAGTCAAAAAGGGATCTATTATGCACATGTAAATTTTGAAGAGTAGAATCATTTAATTTCGAATTGCAATTAGGAGTATAATTTTTCCAAGGATTTACTAGTGTCATTCAGATTTTCCAGTGCGATATTTTATTTTTGTACTTAAGATTAGTTTCATCTTTGTTAGTGAGAGTACATCTAATTTTACTAGTCTGATATATATTTCTACAATGTTAGATTAGTTTTCTTTTCTTTTCTATTTACTTATGCTTTTCAATTTAGCTTAACTTCTTTCAGTGTGTTATTTTCCTTTCTTGCAAGACTCACAATTTCTAGGATAAAACATGTGCATGAAAACCTCCTAATTTAATTTGAAAATTTACTCACCTAATAAAGAATTCTAGCACAACTAGTGCACATACACTTCATCAGTTTACAAGCCCTAGTTGATAATTTATGCAGCAATTTAAGCTCAATTAAATTACCAAACACCCTTCAAATAGGAAAATCTCACTCCATAGGTTTGAGATAATTGTGCTCTCCTACAATATCAGTGATCCAGGATGGATCTTGAATGAGTCTAGTCATGTTCGTTATGTAATTTTTGAGACTAAGATGGTCACAGATAGCAACAGTTCATGACATGCTTAGAATTTTATAGTCTCGGATTCTCATGCGACCAACGCCAAGTCGAAGAGCTCGTTGATTAATTATGGTGGTATTTTTGGTTTCAAAAATGGCCTCCGTATGAGGGAGAAAATGCACTCTAAATTTTTTTCCAACAAGTGTAAAAAGACAAAAACAAGCCAAGTAGCGATTTCTTATCAAAACACGTGGCAGTCAAACAACATGATACTTGGCAATCATGGTCAAATTTAACTCAACAGCAAGTCAAACTCCAAGGTCAGGCTCGAACCCACGACCTCCAATTTTGCATTACAAAATCTAACCATCGGGCTATGACTTTGTTTCATTTATAATGGTGCACAAGTCTTATTTAAAGTTTTGTTATAATGCTAATGGGGGTAAGGGTTGGCGGGGCTGGCGCTCATATGCCAAGGTTACATTTTTTATAATTGTCATATCCAATCACGGATGGTGCACTATGCATATGACAAAGTTATCAAATATATATCATGTGGAACTCAAGCATATTATCTGTCGGTTCAATTGAGCTTATGTTTATCATATGGTTACGACTATATCATATCTGATGCCATGAGGCCTTGTCACTGTCAGGTCTTTGTTATACCATATGTGGTATATGGTTGCACCAAAGCGAAGTGTTAAGTGCAAACTTTGGTTTTTTAACCAAAATGTGCCACGAAGATTCATATATCCACCAAACTCATTGCCAACGGTTATATGCAGTGAGACAAGGTATGCAATATACATTGCATTATGGTTTTGAGACATGATAGGGGCAGTCATAGTTATTAACGATGTTTCAAAAGTTTCAACCATATATTATATGGTATGAATGTTGTTAAAACTATATTTTAATATGGTGCGGACTTGTTGATATATTTTGTTGAAAACTTTGGAAATTCTCCAAATATCGCATGACGTGGATGCATTCCAATGATTACTATGTTTGCAATATTGTTGCAAGGAACTCTAAAGTTAGAGTTTAAAAACATTATAAATGTATTTCCAATGCACCAGAGCAAGGCAGAAGTGGGTTGTGAGCTAGCTTTGGAGCAGAAATTGAAATTGGCATTCTGAGGTCTTACAGAAGCCAAATTAAGCATTTTAAAAACCAAAATAAGGGTTTTGAGGCACTCCAGACACATTGTCAAAGTCTGTTTGTTATTTGAAGTAGTCGAAACTTGAAAAATAGTAGCCTTTGATGTCTGTGAGCACATTCCAAAATGGTAAAGTTGATGTAAGAGACTTTTTGACACCGATA
>APFE030833231.1:0-35489 GCA_000404065.3 Pinus taeda
AAAATTAATTAATAAAGAGGCAGCCGACTTCTCAAAACTGAGAGCCGACCCTCCTCTTTGCTTTCCTCATCCCTATTTATACCCTAATTAGCTGCTCTTCTTCTATCAAGCTTCAAGTTGCCCTGATGATGGATCCCAGTTGGGATTCGAAACGTTGGCAGAAAAATCTTATTACTGTGGAATCTCCGATGTCTGAATCAAATATATATGTAATTACTGTAGCATATATAGTTCTTGTTCATCTTGGGTTAGAAAAATAGTGTCATCATCACTTATTCCCATTAAGTTTATCTATGTATCAAGTTCTTGATCTTCAAGCTGGGATGTTTTTGCATAATGTTCTTGAAAAGGAGGCCTAATGTTCTGATTTGGCCCATTTTTTCCAATGTTTTGGTTCTGGTTTTTCCTAAAATTTGGGTTTCTAAATGGAGGTTCTTGTCGGTTATCCCATTGAGGCTTTCTCTCCATATTCTCTATTCTATCCATTAGCTTTTCCATACCTTTAGCTAAACTATATATTTTAATGTCAGAGGGTGAAGGCTCGTGTTTAGAAGTTCCTCTTCTTTCATTCCTAACTCTAGCCCTTTTATCTAATAAATTAGCCTCTACACTAACTGCTACACTTTGCATATCTTCTAATGTTGGGAGGTTATTTTCCCTGAGTTGGTATGCCATATCTGTGTCAAAACCATCAGGGAATTTTATTAAAGCTATTTCAGGTGGAGGTCTCATATTAACAGGGATTTCTTTATATATATTGTTAAATCTAGTGCAGTAAACTTGAACAGTTTCATTTGGTCCTCTTATAATATTTTCATACTCGGAAAGCATTTGTAGGGGATTCTTTTTCTTTTGCCATTTGTTCAAAAATTGTAGGTGAAATGTCTCTAAACTATCAATACTATTAGCAGGAAATGCTCTAAACCATTTCCTAAAATTACCAGCCAAAGACTGGGCAAAGAATCTCATTTGAACATTATATGTGTCAATTTCAGGCAACTCAAAGTAACATGTTGGTGTGCAGTGTAATTTCCTGTGCTATCAAATTGAACAATTTCACTTTGGTAGTCTATTGGCATAGCATCAAGTTGAGCGGGTAACATAAGAGGAGCATATCTATTTGCCATTGTTGTAAGCTGGGAGGGGTTAAGATGTGGAGTTGAGGTACTCAAAGATGATGCAGTAGAGGATGACGAACTAGGATTGGAAGGTGGTGGATGGGTGATGATAGGTTGGTGATGGAGAGGTATGAATGGTGGTGAAGAATGGACTTGAGTAGGTATTATTGCTGAAGTAGAAGGGAACAATGGTGAACCCAAAATATTAGATGATTGTTCAAAAAGCTCAGGGGATGTGGTAGTATTAATAGATTATTGAGCATGTTTTAGAATGTATTCATCAATGGATTTGTTGGCCAGTTGAATTAAAAGGTCTACCATGAATTTAGGATCCACAACAGTTTCACTGAGTGCACTTTCAGATTTTTTTCTAAATAATGACTGTCCAAATGGCACATCAAAGGGAAGATCTTCTAACTAATGGTATGTAGCTAACTGAACTTTCTTCTTTTTTGGATTTTCTTGAAATCAGGTTGGGATTATCAACTACTGGGGTAGGTTTTGGGTCTGGACTAACCCTAGTAAAATGAGTCTTCCTGGGAGCCAGAATTTCAACATTTTTTGTTGTTTTTGTGAGATTTTATAAGATAAATTCTAACAAATGACTTTAAGAGGCTTAAAATGAATATTTAGGATTTTCTTAAAGCTTTATTAGGACTAAGGATTTGTGTTTCCTCAGTATGGTCACCACTATGTTATCACTTAGAATTTTCTATAGAAGTTATAACAAGAAAGAAAATGGTTGAGGTAACCACAAACCAACTTTTAAGCATAGGCTCTAGCCAACCTATGGCTCAGAGTGGGCTCTTTCTATATAATTTAGCTTTGTTTGCTGGGATTTTCGGCTAGTTCTGAAGGTTCAGGGGGGTTTTTGATTTGTAATGAAGATTTGGATGGTGGAATCCTTAAAACAGATGGATAGAATGATGTCTTTGGACCATTGGGCTATGGATTCAACAGAAGGGAAATAGAGCTACGATTAACTCACTAAAGGGAATGTTCAAAGGGCAAGATAGCAGAGTAAAGTGCAGGTATTTGGAGCAGAGGGGTGAAATGGTTTGAACCAAGGTGAGAGAGCAATTGAGAATTCTCAGACCGGGATTTAAACAAGGAAAAGGAGGCAATCAGAAACAAAGGGCAATTAATAATCCTTTGCTATAGATTAAGGAGAGACAAGCTAAACTAAGAAGGAATTAAGAATTCCTTAACTTAGATTTGAGTTGAAAACATATAAATGTTGAAAACATATAAATGTTGAAAAGTTAAAACAGAGTGCAATTAAGCAAATTCTGAAATATTATTCCATGTTATAGCATTCAAATTCAGATAAACATAATGGAAAATTTTAAAGAAGATAACAAAAACGTGAGAGAATACTTTTCTACACTTTCTCAACACATGAATCCTTTGAAATATCTAGTTTTTATTCATTAATCCAGCTTTCTGGTTCAGTCAATGCTCCAAAGCTTTACAATACCTAGATCAAGAAGTCTATAGAAATGTATAAGATTCCACCCGACATACTTCGATTTATGAAGTATTATACAAATGTTTATTACAAAATATCTCAAACTAACTTGATATTTAATTTAGGAAATACAGATATCTTCTTGCTAGAAGATAGAGGCAGCTATTGAACTACTTCATGTTGTCCCTTCTATTGTGGTGTTGCTGGATTTTATGGTTGGTTTTAAGCCCTTTATGTTGGCTTGTTGTTGTGGTCTTTTACGCTGGAACCTTTTTTTTAACCTTTATCTTTCACCTAATACTCTTTAGCACTGATACTCTTTAACCATGCTGACCTGTCTTTATCTGTTTACCTAGTTGTCTACTTTTACTGTGCAGTAACATTTTCACTGTAAAATTATTGCGGTAAATCAGTCATCTTTTCCCACCATTCAGCATCAGGTAAATTGACATTCATCATTCTCCTATGTATGTCATCAGCCTTAGTATACTTGGCAAAATTTGGCTTGGTGATGAACAAATGTTTTAACTCGTGCTGGAGGAAAAACAAGTTTTCAAATGTATTGTACAAAACTCTGCCTGTTGGCAGGGCTTTTATTGATGAAGTGCTAACTTATTCTTTGGCCAAATATCTCGGTCTCTTATCATAGTCCTTAGTCAATGATATTGGCCCATAATAGTTCCTTGGCTTGCCCAAGGGGTTTTTCTAGTCTTAAGTCTTTCTCTATAACTTTGATTATTTCACTCATTCTTTGGGCCTTTTGTGCCTGTTCCTTTTGCTTAATTTCGGCAAGTTTGTAGTCAATTTCTAAACTTGCCACCTTTTATCTTAGTATATTCATTTCTGTAGCCTAGATAGACATTTATTCCATGGCTTTAACTAATTTTGCTGCTTTTTCTCCTTATGCACCTATTGTTGTAGATTCTGTTGTGACTGGCAATGTTGTGGCAGGTGGAGTTGTAGGTGCTAGTGAAGCTGTAGTGTGGAAGGGACTGTTGTAGATACTATAGGGATGACATATTTAGAATTTGTGGCCAAGTCACTTTGCTTCAATTGAATTAAAGTGTCCAACTCCTTTTCTATCTCCTTTAATTGATCATTAAGCTTTAGGACCAAGTCCATCAACTCCTCATGTTTGGTTTGGCTCTCTAAGACTTCAAGAGTTTGAGGATGTTGCAGTTGGGGTATTTTTAATTGCTTCTTAAGTGCAGTAATATCATCATTTTTCTTCTTTATAAGTTTCTTTGTAGCTTTAATATCTTTGTGATCGTGTCCTAATTCAATCACTAAGTCCTCTAAGGACTTGATCCTAGTATCCTTGGCCTGTGAAGAGGCCTTCTCCAACTGATATTGAGCTGAGATGTTGATTAATGAGTTTTGCAGCTGATGGGAAGCTATGGATTTACCTTTCAAGGTGGAGTATATCATCTCCCCAAATTATTTATGCAGTTCTATTTGGCCTATGGGATGGATATCCCTAGCCAATACTTCAAAGTCCACATTTTGAAGTTTGATGATGTTTTAGGTTGTTGTGTTGTAGACTTAATAAAGGACATCTGCAGCTTTCCCTCCTTGATGTCAAAGGTTGACATTAGCCTTGTTTGATTTGTGGGAGTGAGCTTTGGGGATTAAACATATGTTTGATCTTTGAGTTTCTCATTCCTTATTTTGATCTCTTTATACCTATCCTTTATGTCTTGGTCTTTGTCAACAAGCCTGCTGAAGGAAGACACTTCCACACTAAGCTGCGTTTCCAACATCTGAGTCTGTGATGTGGAAGGATCTTGTATGTCCTTGGATGAAGTTGTGGGCCTACTTTTGTCTACCTCTGTGTTGGTTACCTGTGCTAAACCTTCTGTATATTCATGTTTAGAGGCCGGATTGAACCTTTGCCTCTTGTTGTGACTTGTTTCCTGTTGCAAATTAGAGGTGTCCATTCTTGAAGTGGAAGCTCCGTCTCTATTTCTTTTTTGGATTTTTCTCCTCATTCTAAGGAGTCAGCATGAATGGAGGGGTGCTCATGGCTCTTTCTTGCTCTTATAGTACCTGCATAAAAGAGCTTTCATCAAGCTACTTTTCCAAATCAATCAGAGCATTTTCTACATCTACCCTTGTGCTGTCTCTTTCTACTAAAGTATTTTCCACCCATTCTGTCTCTGTCTACTAAAGTATGGGGTGGTGGATAAAAGGTCGTAGCTTGACCTTTTGCCTTTTCTTGGTAATGACTTCTAAAGGGTCATATCTCCATACAAAACTCTTTTGGAATTTCATTCTTTGTAGGAGCAGGTTTTCCTCTTTCCCTGCCTCTATGGAATTGCATATGAAGGGATCTAATTAGTCTTTTATTTTGAAATAGGCCTTCTTCTTGGCGTTGAAAAAGTTGACTTTATCTTCATTGATGATCTGTCTGTAATACTCTAAGGAAAACAACCTCATAGGGAGTTATCTTAGCAAGGTCTATGATGTAAGCAGGCAACCATATATTATGATTTCTTTGTGGTTTTGGTAAAGGTACCAATCTCCCACTTTGGTTTGTTTGGACAATTGGAGGACTCTTTTTATCTCTATGCTTATCCTAGGTGGAAGTTTCCCAGTGAGCATAGTCATGATTGGATGCACAAAAGAATCTATGAAGTCTGAGTATGTATATGGTGATCTGTACTCATGGAAAAGTGGGGTCCAAAAATGATAGATTTGAGCTAGCCCTTAGTGTCAAGCTTCTGGAGAGTGAAAGGGAACTTATCTGACTAATAATATAAAAATAGATGGTACAATACAGAGGAGTATTTGAAAACTCTCTCATTTCCCATTCTTGTGAACTGCTCATGCATTCTATCCGTTATGAATGTGGCAAAATCATATATAGTTGCTGGAGGTTTCCTTGGGGTATAGATGGACATGAAAGCAAGGATAATTTCATCAATGTATTCACTTGTAGTGTAACCCAAGACACATGATATCATGGTTACAATGTTCTGGCCCCATTTAGAGAAAATCGCTGACACATATGGAGGGGGGTCCTTAGGGATGTGTTTTTCCTCTCTAATGAAGGTCTGGAACAACTGGGCCAATTTTGTAGGGCTTAGCTTGGAATACTGGTCCAACAGGTCTCCAATTGAGAGTGGGGTTAGGTTTGGCCCTGGTTGGAACTGCAGCATTTCATTAATGGACTCAGCTATGATAGTGAATAGAACATTCTGGTCATGAGACATTATGGTTCTATGGCTGGGGACGTAGCAAGCATAGCACATATGAACAACTTCTGGAAATATGTGGACTTGGGGGAATTGGTATCTAGGTAAATTGGACTCCCAGAGGCCAATATCACCTTTATGGTTCAGGAGTCTGTCTTTGCTTAAGCAATGAATTTTGAGCAAGAGCTCTAGGGAAGTAGTATCTTTTATTTGGAAGTCCTTGTTAGCCAGGGGAAGGTGGTCCAGGTCTAAGTGAGGAGTGGTAATAGGTCTAACATCCATGGTGATAGAGGCAACCATAATTCCATTATTGTGGATTTGAATTAGGCTCTAGGGGTTTTAGCAAAAGTTTTAGGACTTTCACAAGGTTTAGGCAAATAGTTTCTTAAAATTGGTCGTATTCTCAACCAATTTTTTAAATTAAAACGTTGTACAGGCTAAAGGTTTCAAAATTTGCAGTGGTAATGGGTAATTCATGGTGAAATACCTGGTAATTGGGCGAATTGGCTCTAAAAATGGTGGTTCATGGCAGCTACAGTGATTGGCGTGGTCTTGGTACGAACTGAAAGGTCAACTGGGTTGTCTGCAGGGTCTTCTGGAGCGGTCTTGAAAGTCTAGTGGTAAATTTTTCGTTCATAAGGATTGTAATGGTTCACAGAGTTTACACAGAGAATGCACAGAAAAAAGGGTAAAAGAGGGCTTCGCGACCTTTTATAGAGAATATGATTGGTTTTTGCGGGTTCATTTTCGAATGAACAGTGGACAGTTTGTCAGTTAAGTGGGGGAAGTGGTTTTGGAGGGCCATCACACCACTTTTGTGGTGTGGGCGGTATTTAAGCGGGGTCACCTGATGCCATACATCATTTGACACATAGTCATCCTGGGTCGAGGGAAAACCACTTTATTGGGTGGTTTTTGTAGAAATTTTGAATAATTTAACACATATTCAACAGAGATTATCCTGATCATGTACTATTGTGGAAAACATACACAATACATAAGCTCCTCTACGTTGATCATCAATATAGCAGCATCAATAACAATAAAACATCAAGAGCATTCACACATTAACACAGTATGTATCCCGGGGAAAGCATCTCGCTAAAAACCCCAACTATCTGTATATTAATGATTGAGTCATGTAACATTACACAGCATAATACTTCTCACAAGTATCTCCACCTCTGTTACACACAATACAGCTCAAATCTGAATCAATCACTGGCTCAAATCTCCTTCACTGCTTGCCTGCCTCCGCTACTCAATACCTGCTCAAGAAATGATGATAATTCCAAGGCAACTAAGTCTTTACTTGGCTAAATCACGTGAGCACAAGCTACAATGTGGGCCAATACGTGAGAAAACTCATTGGCATACTCAATCCCTTGATTTGTGCAAGATCTGATGCACAACTATAGTCACAACTGATAGCAATCTGATTCTCTAACACCTGTCCCTGCTGAACTGAACATGCACTGACATGCAACTGAGTTAACTGATGTATTCATTAGTTGTATTATGAGTTAATAACTTGTGAAATAATTAATAACTAATTCACCCAACTCATCTCTAGTCTATTTGCCAGTTAGACTAAATACAACCAGTTTAACAAAGCTAAACTGAACACAACTCCATCAACTGCACCTCCAGTCCACTAAACTCAACTCACTTGAGTTCTAATTGAAGTCTTGCATGCAAATATTAGTCATCCCATAGGTAACCACGTATTTCCTTCTGGGATCTGCATGTACCACATCCGTAGCTCATCCCGAAGTGCTCCAAGAGAATAAGACAAAGTTTATAGTCTAAATATTATTATGAGCTAATAATATTTGACTGTTCTATATTTAGACTGAGCAGTCACTCCGCTGTGATCTAAAAATAGAAGTCCATCTATTTTTTCCAACTTGATCAATTATCCATAAACAGCAACCTGCAATCCATAGACATGATCCATATGTCTAAAAATAGACATAGTCTAAAAATAGACTTGCGCCAAAAATAGCCTGCGGGCCCACTTAGTGAAGGCGACTCTTTTCACTAAGCTCCATCATCTTGCTGCAATCTCAATAGTTTTCGTCCATCCATCATGCGTGGCCGATATGAGTGTGCATTGTTGGATGAAGGGGGGCAATGACGGGAGTTGAGGGGGGCCCAAGGGTTTAATCACGGCAGTATTGGGATTAGCTTAGGTTTTAATCACAAGTTTAAAGTGATCGGGCCAGGCTTAATGAAGGATTAGGGAGTTGGGTGAGGCCGATGCAGGATTAACTTAAGTTTTAGCGTGGTTAGGTAAATTAAGTGAAGTTATATCGAGATAAGGGATATTTTATATTATGTTTTATGAAAACTAAGGGGTTGGGGTATTTTATATTGTTGAAATTTGGTACCAGAGGACAGGTGGTTCCCCAAGGCTTTGATCTTTAGCGTAGGGAAAAGTGTCCAAAAGAATTTAATTTTTCTCCTAAAGTAACTTTATAATTTTTATAAAGTTAAATCTAATTTAAAAATGACTTTAAGTGATAAAGTTATTAAAGTCTAATTTTAAAGTGACTTTAATAAAGTTAATGTAAAATTAGAAAGGAAAAGTGACTTTGGAAGTAAATGACTAAGTGGGTCTTTATTAAAGTGGGGTGAGTTAAAAAATAAAAAGTGAGATTTAAATGAGCATTTAATCTCGGCCCTAGATCTCAATCTATTTTAGCCATTGGATTTAGAGGTTACCCAAACGTCACTTAGGATTAGATTAAAGGAGGAAAAGGAGGCAAAAGTTCATTCATTCTTTCATGAGCAGATTGAGAGAAGGAGAGCAAGAGAGCAAGGGAGATTTCTGGACAAGGAGGAGAAGGAGACAACAGCTTGGCACACATTCCAAGGCAGTAGTTGAGCAGATTTGTACAGCTGATTTAGCACACAATGAAAGGCTGATTTTGGCACGATTTTCTAGAAATCTGTATAGCTGGTTTGCACAAAAATCGAGGAGTGGTTTGCATATAAATCGAGTAGTTTGTTTTTTTCTGCACGCAAATCGAGGTTCGTACATCGCATTTATTACAGTCCATACAACACATTTAATCCAGGTCGTACATAAGCATTTAATGCTGAAAGTGAGCATGAAAATTGAGGAGGTCGTACAACATTTATTGCTGTCTTGTTTGTTGTAATTTCCAGTTTACTGTGAGGCACGAGAAAAGAGATAAGTTGTAAATTTGCTTGCTGATTTTTTGTTGAATATTTCTCACTGTAAAAAAGACATTTTCAAAAATAAAGAAGAGCTCTCGAACTGGTTTTCCCCAAGAGTTCTAGGGGGTTTTTCCAGGGTCACATTGACCAAAAATAATTATGTTCAAATGTGTTAAATGGCTGTTTGTACCTACTGATTTTTTATTTCTGCATTTTCCAGCATTCTGTAAAATTTTCAGAATTTGTGTTTTCAGCAAAAATTTATTTTTTCAGTTGTTGAATGTATGGATATAGGAAAGGGCATTTAACTATATGGGAGAAATAAGGTGAAACTGAAAACCGAGGTGGGAAATGAGAAATTTCTACATGGTATCGGAGCTTGAGTGCTAAAGTGCAGTTTGGGACAACAAGGAGAAAAATTACAGCCTGCTGATTTTTCACTTAGAAAATTCCAGCAAGCTGATTTTTCACAAACAATAGTTTTATCTTTACTACAGCAGTGCTATTTTTTCAGTTTTAGGACAACAAGATGTCATTGGGATTGAGGGTGGAGGATAGGCTGGATGGGCATACAAATTATAGCATTTGGAAGGAGAGAATGCAAAGTATCTTTGAGGAGGCAAAATTCTGGGATATCATGCTATATACCACACAGAACCCTGTTGTTGTGCCTACTGATGCTACTCAGTTGGCTGAGTATAATAAAAAGAACAACAAGGGTAAGAGGCTGATTCTAGACGGAGTCAAAGACCATTGCATTCCTCATGTAGAGAAAGGCAATGCCCATGAATGTGACATCATTGTCCAATCTCTACCAGAGTACCAATTGAGAACCAAAAATGGTCCCTGAAGGAGAAGTTTGAAGAAACATTACGATGGGTAATGATAGTGCGCTGGATATCTCACAAAGATTACTAATGTGAGAGATGAGTTGGCAGCGATTGGAGAGGCCATTCCACCCACTGAGTTGGTGTGGATTGCGGTAAATGGCCTCCCCCGTTCATGGATGAAGTTTGCTGATGGGGTTTGTGCTCGTGAGACCCTTCCCACATGGGAGAGGTTTTGGGATGATTACATTCAGACAGAGATCAGGAAAGGTCAGCTTGGGGCAGCCAAGCCAATTGAGCAGGATGAGGATGTAGCACTGTTGGCAGGAGGCAAGATAGGCAAAGGGAAAAAGGAGGCTTCCACAAGCAATGGTGGGGGCAAAAGCAAAGGTAAAGGTAAACAGGGTAACACACAGAAGGACTATTCCAAGGTGAAGAGTTGGAATTGTCAAAAGATGGGACACTATGCAGTTGTGTGTCCGAAGAAGAAGAAGAAGAAGGGGAAGGACCAGAGCTTGGCAGCTTCAGCAGAGGTTGAGGACTTTGCAGGTTGTTTTGACAGGGAGTTTGCATTCACTACGTGTGAGTCCTCGAGTGCAGGATCACCTGCCACACAGGTTCAGAGGGAGCATGCATTTCCCTCGATTAGCGGAGCATCTTCAGGTATCTGGTATGTGGACAGTGGGGCTTCACGTCACATGACAGGAGTCCGTGAGTACTTCTTTGAGCTTTCAGAGAGTGGCACTGATATAGAGGTAGTACTCGGTAATGACAGAATTGTTAGAGAAGTCGGTGTGGGGACACTGACATTTCAGAGGGAGTCCAAACCTCCCTTGAAGGTGTTAGATGTTCTTTATGTGCCAGGGATGAGGAAGAACCTCATATCCGTCTCAGCTTTGGGGGACAAAGGATATGAGATACTGTTCAGGGGAGGACAGGTGTTGATGTATCCTAGGGGCACTCCAGCTGATTCAGCTAGAGTGATAGGTGTACGCCATGCAAAGGTGTACAAGTTTGCATTCCAATCCCTTGTGGCATTGAGTAGTAGTACCGACAGCAGAGCTAGCAGTTCTGAGCTATGTGAGATTTGGCATCGTAGGATGGGACATATGTATCATGGAGCCTTGAGGACCTTGCGGGAGATCACTACAGGTGTGCCAAATTTTAGTACTGATCCCTTTGATACTTGTAGAGGATGTGCGATGGGCAAGTTTGCCAAATCCCCTTTTCCCAGCAGTGACAGTAGAGCGATTGGGATACTTGATTTGATTCATTCTGATGTGAGTGGTCGGATGTCTCATGTTTCTTTGAGTGGATATGAGTACTATGTTTTATTCATTGATGATCACTCCAGGAGGACCTGCATTTATTTGTTGAAGACCAAGAGTGAGGTCTTCAAGCGGTTTCAGGAGTTTAGAGCTCTTGTGGAGACACAGACAGATCAGAAGATCAAGTCCCTGAGGTCGGACAATGGGGAAGAGTACACCCTTGGAGAGTTTGTTGATTATTGTGTGGAGGCAGGCATTAGGAGGGAGTTCACTATTCCTTACAACCCCCAGTAGAATGGGGTTGCAGAGAGGAAGAACAAATCCATCATAGGGGCTGCCAACGCCATGTTACATGATCAGGGGTTGCCATTGTTCTTGTGGGCAGAGGCCTGCAACACAGCTGTTTACTTGCAGAACAAGAGTCTGCATCGTGCCTTGGGGCACATGACTCCGAAGGAGGCTTTCTCTGGGAAGAAGCCTGATATTGGTCATATTCGTATCTTTGGATGCATTACATACTCCTACATACCCAAGGAGAAGAGGACCAAACTAGAGCCCACTGCAGAGAAGTGTATTTTTGTGGGCTACAGTGAGACCTCAAAGGCCTTTCGGATTTACATTCCTGCACAGAGGAGAGTTGTTGTTAGGCCGGATGTGAACTTCGAGGAGGACAGGGCCCTTAGGAGGTCACAAGAGTTAGAGTATCTGGATCATCCAAACCCTCAACAACAGTTGAGTCAGTCGCAGGGATCAGGAGGATCAAGAGGTACATCTATGAGGATGTCAGGTCCATCAGTGAGCAGTGGCTCGCCTAGCCAAAGGGGTGGTGCTCCGAGCAGTTCACTAGGGAGTCCACTAATGGACAGTTCACATGGTACCTCAGCTTCTACAGGTTCAGGTGCAGGTAGGAGGACAATAGATAGACAGTCAGGAATTCAGGCCCCTGATGATGACGAGGAGGAGTTTCATGCTCCAGTGGGAGAAGTGCACTCAGGGAAGAGGAAGCCCAAGTGGCTTCAGGACACCTTGAGAGATGCCACATCTGTTGCTGAGCCGAAGAGGCCGGTCAGAGAGAGTAGACCACCTAAGAGGTTTTGTAGCTATATGGAAATGGCTACCAACATCCTTGACTCTGAGCCTTCTAACTATGAGGAGGCAGCTAGCCAGTAGGTCTATTGAGAGGCCATGCAGGAGGAGTATTCTTCTATCATGAAGAATGATGTTTGGGAGGTGGTGTCGAGGCCTGAGGGCAAATCCGTGGTTAGTTCCAAATGGCTTTACAAGGTAAAGCATGCTGCAGATGGCGGCATTAAGAAATTTAAAGCGAGGTTTGTGGCTAGAGGGTTCTCCCAAGTAGAGGGAGTTGATTATGAGGAGACCTTCGCTCCCATGGCTTGATATACTTCGATCCAATCCATTATATCAATAGCAGCAAAGATGGGTTGGAAGATCCACCAGATGGATGTGAATACTGCATTTCCCAATGGCTTCATATAGGAGGAGGTGTACATTGAGCAGCCACAGGGCTTTGAGGTGCATGGGAAGGAGTCCCATGTGTGCAGACTGAAGAAGGCCCTTTATGGCCTGAAGCAAGCTCCCAGAGCTTGGTACTCCAGGATAGATACATACTTGCAGGGGATGGGTTTCACAAAGAGTGAGGCAGATCCGAACCTTTACTATATTGTGATAGGTGAGGAGCCTCTCATTCTGGTGTTGTATGTGGATGACTTGGTCATTACAGGTGCAGAGAGACTCATAGAGCACTGCAAGAGAGATCTTGCGACGGAGTTTGAGATGAAGGACATTGGCTTGATGCATTACTTTTTGGGTTTGGAGGTGTGGCAGGAGGAGGGGCATTTCTTCCTGGGGCAGGGGAAGTATATTGTGGACATCCTTAGCAGATTCCACATGGAGGATTGTAGACCCATGTCGACACCGATGATCACCAACTGGAAGAAGCTTCATGCTTCGGATTCCGAGTTGGTGGATCCCACATTGTACAGGCAGTTGATTGGTTCCTTGATGTATTTGGTCAACACTAGACCAGATATCTGTTTTGCAGTCAACACGATGAGTCAGTTTATGTGTGAGCCTAGGAAGGTTCACTGGGTGGCTGCAAAACACATTTTGCGGTACTTGCAGGGGACAGTGGATTATGGTCTGGACTACAGGCAGGGAGATGGAGTGAGATTGGTAGGATACACTGATTCTGATTGGGCAGGTTGTGCTTCTGATAGGAAGAGCACTTCAGGGTGTTGTTTTGGGGTGGGTTCAGCAGTAGTGTCATGGTTCAGCCGGAAGCAGCAGCAGTCAGTAGCACTGAGTTCAGCAGAAGCAGAGTATAGGGCAGCCAGTCTAGCTAGTTGTGAGGCCATCTGGCTTCGCAAGATGTTGTTTGGCTTATTTGGTCAGCCGTTGAGACCTTCAGTGATTTACTGTGATAATCAGAGTTGCATTAAACTCACGGAGAATCCAGTATTTCATGACAGGTTAAAGCATATCGGGATCAGATATCATTTCATCAGAGACTATGTTCAGAAGGGAGCTGTGAAGCTTGAGTATATTTCTACTGATGAGCAGGTAGCAGACATTCTTACCAAAGCCTTACCACGGGGCAAGCATGTTTACTTCAGAGACAAGATGGGTGTGGTGAGGAACACCTTCCTCGGCAAGAGGGAGTGTTGAAATTTGGTACCGGAGGACAGGTGGTTCCCTTAGGCTTTGATCTTTGGCCTAGGGAAAAGTGTCCAAAAGATTTTAATTTTTCTCCTAAAGTGACTTATAAGTTTTATAAAGTTAAATCTAATTTAAAAGTGACTTTAAGTGATAAAGTTACTAAGTCTAATTTTAAAGTGACTTTTATAAAGTAAATGAAAAATTAGAAAGGAAAAGTGACTTTGGAAATAAATGACTAAGTGGGTCTTTATTAAAGTGGGTGAATTAAAAATAGAAAGTGAGATTTAAAAATACATTTAATCTCAGCCATTGATCTAAATCTATTTCAGCCATTGGATTTAGAGATCACCCAAAAGTCACTTTGGATCACCCAAAAGTCACTTGGAGTTATATTAAAGGAGGAAAAGGAGGAAAAGATCATTCATTCTTTCATGAGCAGATTGGGAAAAGGAGAGCAAGAGAGCAAGGGAGATTTCTGGACAAGAAGGAGAAAGAGGCAGCAGTTTGGCACACATACCAGGCAGCTCTTCAGCAAAATCAGAACAGCAGAAAGACAAGTTTCCAGGTGGTCCGTTGGGCTGAAAACGGATAAGTTTGCTTGCTGAAAAATCATTTTGCTGTAATTTTTTGCTGAAATTTTCTTGCTGTAAAAAGACATTTTTCAGAAATAAAGAAGAGCTCTCAAACTGGTTTTCCCCAAGAGTTGTAGGGGGTTTTTCCAGGGTCACGTTGACAAAAATATCAGTGTTTTAATGTGTTTTAATGGCTGTGTATTACTGCTGATTTTTATTTCTGCAATTTTCAGCATTCTGTAAATTTTCCAGAATTTGTGTTTTTAGCAAAATTTATTTTTCCAGCTTGTTGAATGTATGGTTATGGGAAAGGGCATTTAACTACATGGGAGAAATAAGGAGAAACTGAAAACCGGGGTGGGAAAACAGAAATTTCAACATAGGGATACCAAAACCACACCATGATGAGATAGAATGCTCCATAACCATCAAATGTACAACTAAGTGGTGATCAACAAGGAAAGCGCATGTGAGAAGACCACCAAACTAGCAAGCATAATCATCCAAGGAGAAGTGAGGCTTCCCCGACCCAAGGCCTCCATTAAATGATCTAATGTCATGAAGAGAAGGGGCTCCATGAAGATGTATTTCCCCAAGTGAATCCAAAGCTCCAAGATAACAGCTACAAATCTCCATCAATGTGATGAAAAACATAAAGTGTAACCTCATACAATATGAGGGGTAACATGGAGTAATTATGAAAGCTAACACTCCCTCTTACAAGTAAAGTGCTTTCTGTTGAGAAATCTAGTGGCAGCAATACAGGATGATTTCTCTAGCATTAATACTTGTTTATAGAGTATTTTACTTCTCTTGAATAGCTTCTTCTTTCTTGATTATTATTAGTGTTTTCTTCATCGAACAGCGACCAAACCATAAAGAATAATAAGACAAAAGACACAAGATATAAGCGATCAACAACGGCCAAAACCTCTCCAATCTGAGAGGAAAACCCACAAGAATTCTTCTTCTTATAGAATCTTCAATTGGCAAATTCCAAGACCTAGACCCCTGACCGAAAAACCCTCCAAGACCAAGTCAAAGCTTCTTCTTGATGAACTTCTTTTCCTTCAAGTCAACGTTGGTCAAACTAGATCCACGCTTCAGATTTCGGCCCTAGTTAAGTACTTCGACTAGTTGTTGCGGGCTTGCAATTTCAGCTTCTTCTGCAGAAACACTAGGCCACAAGTGTGGCTTGAACAAGGACATATTTGCCTCCTTTTTACTTCGTTTGACCAAACTTCCCTTCCTTGATAATTTGGCTTGCTAGAGAGACCTTCTTTGACCCAAAACTTCAACTTTCTTGGAGTGACTGCAATTCGTATGTTATGTTGCAAGATGATGCCCTTACCTTCACAAATGTGGAGGAATTTAGCCCAAAAACAGATCTAGAACGCTTCACTCTTCCTTTTTCTTCCTTCGCTAGGTGTTAGGCTCCTTTTCTTTCTTAATTGAACTCTTTCTTATGCTTGAGTGAGTACTATTTGAATGAGGCTGAGTCTCTCTTTATATAGACTTTATTGAGCCCTTAAATAGGTAGACTTCACCTTCTAGAGAGGCTGACTGGCTTCCTTGGAGGCCAACTTGCTTGTTAGCACTTGACGAGGTCTTGGAGGGACTTTTGACTATACTTTGACTCACATTAGATTTCTTTACAATATGTAACATGACCCAAATGGGTCTTCCATACATGACAATGACTTTAATGACTTGTAGACTCAATGACAAGCCTTAGGAGCTCACAATGGGAGTTTGACCTTCCTTGAGCATGAAACCCATGCCTCAAGATCAACAATAATAAATTTACTTTTCTCATTACATTAAATACATAAAATCATGATTACATATGTCATTATGAAGACTGAACCTAGTTACATATTTCAGCACTCCCTCTTAACTAGGGAAGTATTCATAATCCATACAAGGTACTTGGACATTTTCAATCTAAAGAATTTTCATAAGAAGATTCAGATTGGTAACCCATTTGTATAGCATCATATCATCTAGCATTGGCACGTAGCAAGGCCTTGACTAACAGCTCTATCTCTCCACAAGATCAGAGCACAATGCTAGAAAGACCAATGATTTATAGACACGTTCATCATTGTCTCTCACGGAACATACCCCACCCGGGTGTTCACAAGGTATGTCCTTCTAGGACTATTCTTATCTTGGATTCCCAGTCCTCAAAGAATATCAGTCCTCTATGACTACTCTTATCTTGGATGCCCTACCACATCCTCAAAGAGTATCGAATGCCAAATGCTTACCCAATCCTACATTCTTTCTTCCAAAGTGAAGACACGAATGATGTGTCTATCTCTCCCTCTCAGCTAGGGAGGATATACCCATTCCTATGAAGGAATGTACCCATTCCCATAAAAGGAATGTACTTAAGCTCCCTCTCAACCAAGGACTTGTCCAAGCTCCCTCTTAGCTAGGAACTTGCTTCCAAGTTCCTTCTTAACTAGAAGCTTGCTTTCGAGCTCCCTCTTACCTAGGGACCTGTTTCCAGCAACAGCTATCTCTTCTTTGGTGGAGATCATGGGACCTTCAACTACTCGTATAGCTCCTACATTCGATGTCATGAATTTCATATTTATCTTTATGGAGCCTTCCTCTTTTGTTGTCCTTCTTGAGCCTTGCACGATCTCTCTTGCAGTGCCCATATTCATAACAACCATAGCATTGTATTATTGACATATTCTTCTTCTTTTCCTGAGGACCAAACTTTCCTTTCTCTTAGCCATGGCAACAAATGCTTGTGCTTGCTCGTTTGATCCTACATCACTTTTTGCCTTCAGCTTGGTTTCTTCAATTTTGCACAATGACTAAAGTTTATTGAATGGGGTAGCTTCCTTCTTTCCGTAGATGCTTGATGCAAAGTTGCCCCATTCCTCTGGTAGTGCATTAAGCACTATGGTGGTCATCTCCTTATCAGACATTATTTCTCCAAACTCTTGCAGTTGGTCTCTAATTTCCTTCTTCTTTTGATATCTTCATCTTGTAGAGCTCTTGTCTTAATGAGATAATTTTTCTTACAGTACTTACAGAGAACAATTCTACAAGTTTGTCGTATATTTCTTTTGATGTCTCCAACTTTGATACATAGGGTATGAGGCTATTCCTTCTTTTTTTGATATCTTCATCTTGTAGAGCTCTTGTCTTAATGAGATCATTTTTCTTACAGTACTTACAGAGAACAATTCTACAAGTTTGTCGTATATTTCTTTTGATGTCTCCAACTTTGATACATAGGGTATGAGGGGATCTTTAATGGATTATATGAGAATCCTTTACGCCCTTACTTCCCCTTTCATGTACTTTGCAAGAGCTTGAGCTTCTTCCTTTGGAGGTTTAGTGATTGAGCCCTTAACATGTTCCATGACTTCATTCTCTATGAGGATCAAATCTGTCCTCTTTCCCAACGAACTTGTTCCTTTCCTTGCAAAAATACATTTTGATAGATTTATATGTGGACATACAAATGCTTGTGAAGATATTTCGTGATGACAATATCATCAACATGTTGCCTTCTTGATCTTGATGATGATATTGATAGTGGAAGATGACTTATTTATGAAGATGTCTTCTTTCAAAAATGATCCTTGACTCATAGAGAGGGAGATCACCTTGAATCCTCGATGATGATGACAATGCCTTTCTTCTTGATTTTCTTTGATGGAGAGGCTTTAAGATGGTCCAAATTGTAGTTCTTCGATAGGGTCTTTGAGGTCTCCTTCTTCTCGATGTGATGGTTGAGAAAGGTTCCCAAGAATGCTTCAAATGTAGAGCCCCTTAAACAAACTAGGGTTTTTGAGGTCTTCTTTTGTAGCTTCCTTCTTCAAGATGATGATGTAATCCTTGTCCTTGTGATGCTTTTGAGATGAGAGGACCCTTTTGATGATTGATGTTCTTGATGGTATTCAAGTATTTCGGCCCTTAAGTATCCTTCTTTAAGTTGCCCTTCCTTGACTTGTCACCTAGGCTCTGATTCCATTTAGAGAAATTTAGTGGCAGCAATAAAGATGATTTCTCTAGCATTGATAACTGTTTGTGGAGTATTTTTACTTCTCTTGATTAGCTTCTTCTTTCTTGATTATTATTAGTGTTTCTTCATCAAACAGCTACCAAACCATAAAGAATAATAAGACAAAGGACACAGGATATAGGGGATCAGCCACGGCCAAAACCTCTCCAATCTGAGAGGAAAACCCACAAAAATTCTTCTTCTTAGAGAATCTTCAATTGACAAATTCCAAGAATTGGACCCTTGACCAAAAACCCCTTGACCAAGTCAAAGGTTCTTCTTGATGAACTTCTTTTCCTTCAAGTCAACGCTGGTCAAACTAGATCCACAAAATCAAATTTGGGCCCTAGTTCAGTACTTCGACTAGTTGTTGCAAACCTGCAATTTCGGCTTCTTCTGCTGAAACCTTACATCACACGTGTGGCTTGAACAAGGGCAAATTTGCCTCCTTTTTACTTTGCTTGACCAGACTTCCCTTCCTTAACAATTCAGCTTGCTAGAGAGGCCTTCTTTGACCCAAAACTTCAGCTTTCTTGGAGTGACTGCAATTCGTATGTTTTGGTACAAGATGATGCGCTTACCTTCACACATGTGGAGGAATTTAGCCCAAAAACAGATCTAGAACGCTTTGCTCTTCCTTCATCTTCCTGCGCTAGTTGTTAGGCTCCTTTTCTTTCTTGGTCGAACTCTTTCTTATGCTAGAGTGAGTGCTCCTTGAATGAGACCAAGTCTCTCTTTATATAGACTTTCTTGAGCCCTTAAATAGGCTGACTTCACCTTCTAGATAGGCCAACTTTCTTCCTTGAAGGTTGACTAGCTTGTTAGCACTTGACGAGGTCTTGGGGGGACTTTTGACTATACTTTGACTCACATAAGATTTCTTTATAGTATGTAACATGCCCCAAATGGGTCTTTCATACATGACAATGACTTTAATGACTTGTAGACTCAATGACAATCCCTAGGATCTCACAATGGGAGCTTGACCTAAAAATAAATTTCCTTGAGCATGAAACCCATTCATGACACTCCACAAATGCATCATATTGAACTTTCTCAAAACAAAAGGTGGGCTCATGTGTCATACTCAAATCCCATTACTAAAGCACATTACTATATCTCTGATACCAAATAAGAAAATTACATGTATGCAACATAATATAAAATGTTCATGCAACTCACATCAATTCTAAATTCATGAATGCAAATTGTTTATACATACTTACAAGCATTCAAAAACATAAATCATTGAGTAAAATGCAACACCCAAGCATAGCATTAGTGCATGAAATAACAATGGTGACCAAAACACTTATCTCGAGAGAATATCCACTAAGTGATTATGTACAAGGAACATTCCTCCCAACCATAGGCTCTACTGCTCCAATTCTCTTAATAGTAAGCCACCATCGAACTAGGATATGAATCCACAAGGAGGAAACAGCAACTATGGTTGGCTATCGCCCCTACAACAATTCAATTCCCAGTAAAATTCACAATAAGCTAACTCCCACAGCATTTACAATCCACCAACTCTCGTTCCCCTTAACCTGCACAACCCAAGGATTAAGATTACCTTCTCTGCCATACGTCTCTCAAGCTATCCCCTTCCCTCCAAGGCTCCAACACAAGTTAGCCTAGAAATCTCTCAACTAGGGATATCAGGAATTCCAACTATGACAAGAGTGCCCTCAGCATCAAACTCACTTTCTCTTGGGTAACATCCTTAATGGGAAATCTACTTACAAGCATAATGACCTAATTTTCTACGAAACTCTAGCTCCAAAGCTATATGTGGTGTCCATTATGGCTACCTTTCTTTTCCTACACCAAGCTCCCTATTACTCTATTCTTCCAAGCTATAGAAACTTCACTCTCTATTTGAATTTCCTTTTCTCCCATGTAAGTTTGACTCTCACAATTCTAAAAATGGTCATTGTTCTTGAAACATGTTATCATAAATAGGTGAGATTGCTTTCCCACCAACCCCTTTCATGCACTCAATAGTTGGGTTTTGAAATAATCAAAAAGGGGCATAGGTGGTTTATTACAAAATGATTTTAAAATGTGGCTTTTGGTTTATTAGGCATGTTGAATCTCCCCTTGGTCCCCCTTTAGCCCCCCCTTGTCTAGAATCATAGCCACCCAACATTAGTTTCAAGATACATTATACATAACTTGGCCCTCAACCATATTGTTTAGCTCGCAGCCTAAATTACATATGCACAATTACATTACAATTCTCGGGGATTAAAATTGGGGTGTTGCATTCCCTTCCCCCTTATTTTTGCACTATACTCGATGCAAATCCCCATACAAGTGTACATATACAAAAAAAATTACATCGATATACTCATTTCATAGTCTAACAATTCTTGAAACAATTGTTGATTGCGCGCTCTGCTCTCTCTAAAGCCCTAGTTGATCGCCATTCACCCACTCCTTTGCCAGGGCCAGCAGAGAGGGGGTTCCTCCCCCTCCACTTGATGATGCAGCGGCTTTCCAAGCGTTGATCGCTTCTCTCCCAGTGAAGCAAAATCAAAGGACAACCCCTCCAAGTTTGTTAAAAGAGCAGAGGAAATCCCATCAGTGGCAATGCCCTTAGTCTTCTATCATTCTACTTTGGCTTTCATAGGTTGCACCTTAGTTTGGAAGTTCACCAAGATGTGGCCTTCGCCCAAATTAATGGAATCATGGACTGAGAAGAATTGGAAAAGCAAAATGAAAGGAAACATGGGGTTTATGCTGTAAGGAATGGCTTCTTTGCCTTCTCTGTGAGTTGAGAGGACAAAGAGGTCATCATCAAAAATGGCCCCTATTCCTTTGGTAACAAGGGAATGTACCTCAACAGATGGTCTCTAGACTTTGATCCAGAAGAAGACATCCCTAATGGTTTACCATTGTGGGTCAAGCTCCCTCGACTCCCTTTGTCTTGCTAGAGCAATGACTATCTTTGTGTTATCAGTAATAGGGTAGGCAAATATATTGACAGAGCTGAGCCAAAGGGAGGCCAGTTTGCATGCGCTAAAATTTGTGTAGAGGTCGACTTGGAGAAGGGGCTACCTGCAGAAATATTTCTCACAATGGGAAGTTGGAAGCACTATCAAATTATGGACTATGAGCAACTCCCCTTCAAAGGTAGGGTTTGCCATGAATACGAGCACTTCACCCAAGACTGCAAGAAGGCACAAGCAAACAAAAGTGAGACTCCCGCTGGAAATCAGTTTGAGCAATGGCAGACCCAAAGAAAAACAAGAAATAAGAAAGGCTCGGAAAATAACAAGAATGCAAACCAGAATAGTAGCATTCCATCCTCTTCTACGAATCCATTCTAAGTTTTGCAATCCCCAAAAGCAACCCAAATAGAAGAAACGGCTCAAGATCCCCGACAAGTGCATGCAATGGAGAACATCGAGGATGATATAGTCGAAGAAGGAGAATTTAATGAATTACATAAGGACACCCATGAAGAGATTCAATCATCATCGATGTAGATCCCACCTCATGTTGAAGGTGGCTCTGCCATATGTCAATTGGCTCAAACTACGTCCCCTCCAAAAGGCACTTGAGACCTCAAATAGGCCCAAGAAAAATAACGAGGAGGAATATGATGCTGACTCTTGGAGGCAACAAGAAAGTAAAGCAGCCAGGAGACTGGGAGCACTGCTAAGAAAAAGGGAAGGCATTACAAGCAGATCAAGGAAAATGAAGTCGAACAAAACAAGAAGTTGGGCAATCAATTACAAATTTCAAACCTGTTAAAAAATTATGGAAGTAAAAGTGCAGCAAGGAAAACAAAGGGCGACCCCAAAGTTCATTTACCCCCTAAATGATGAAGTTGCTCTCTTGGAATATAAGGGGATTGAGAGACCCCTCGAAAGCCCTCTCGGTTAAAGATGTGATAAAGATGGAAAGGCCCTCTAGTCTTTTTCTGCAAGAGATTGAATTAGAAGAGGACAATTTAATGAATGCGGCAAAAATATTTTGGAAGGACAACAATAGAGTCGGACAGAGCTCTCGGGGAGCTTTTGGGGGTCTAGGTATCTTCTGGAATAAAAGTCAATTCTCCTTGGTCGAATGCACAAGAAATCTGAATTGGATCGCTATAATATTGGAAAGGAAGGACAAAAAGCACTGGATCAAAGCAAAAAATGTCTACGTCCCTTCCACATACGAGGAGAAGTTAGACTTATGGGACAAGCTCCTTTCGCTAAAAAATGACAATTGGAATCAGAGTTCCATCATAGGAGAGGAATTTAATACCACACTATTTTCTTCTAAAAGAAAAGGTGGAAATATTGTGCGAGATGCATTCAAAGAAAGCATTACAAATTGGGACATTATTAATATCAAGCCAAGGTGAGGGAAGTTTACATGGACAAATAGAAGAACCAGCTCTAGTCATATTGCAGCGAGACTAGACAGATTCTTAATCCATAGTTCGCGGATCCTTCAGGGTTTGGACCCTTATTCTTCCATTCTGGCTTCAGGCGAGTCTGACCATCACCCAATCTCATTGGTATTGGAGGAAAAGGAAGATTTGGGGCCTATCCCCTTCAGATTTAATCCTGGTTGGTTGCTAGACGAGGGGGGTCAAGACTTTGATCCCCGCCCTTTATCAGGGATCCCAAAATAAAGATGGTGAAACAAGCATTGAGTTTCATGGAAGAAAAACAAAATGTCATCCACGGGGAACACTCATCATTTGCCACACAGTGAGTAACATATGTAATTGCCAACCAAATAGCTTTCCAAAAATGATTTTCAGCAATTAGGGCACAATAGCAATTAACCTAGTGGCAACAATTCCATACATTACACATTATTTCAAGAAAATATTCAACAAGAAGCGCGTACAAGATGACAATATGATATATCCATCCAAAAATCATGAGATAGCTCCAAAGAAGATCGAAAATTTCAGCTCCAAATGTCAAAATGCATCAAAGAATCTCCAATAGCTTCCAAAGGAAAAGTGTGAGTTCTTGTACAATAGAAGAATCCAAGTGATGATGATGATCTCTCACAAATGCGAGTGAGTTCTATTTATATGAACCTAACTAAGAGTGAGTTCTATTTATATGAACCTAACTAAGTCAAATTAGCCTAATTAGCTCCAAAAACATTAAAATAATGGGCAAGAAACAAGCCTGGGTCACAAGCCAACCAAGTAGCTTTTATAAATTATAAATTAACCATCCAAATGCTAGCCAAGTTGATGACATCATGCTGATGTAGGGTCATTGGAGGGCCATGTGGAGTCCTCTTTGTGCCAAAATGTGAGAGAGGACTCTATAAATCTCGAACAAGAGGGTGGCCCCTTGGTCTCCATGCAAGTCATCACGTGGGACCCCAAATTGGGTTTGGGGCACAAGAACTAGTCTCATGGGTCTCCTAATGATAGAAAGGCCTATGCAATGCTCCAAATGAGGGCTTTGATGATGGTACCTACCCTCCCATGTCTCAAGGGTGAGATAAACCTCCTTTAGGCCTTGGATCAATTGTCATAATATACTAATTCGGCCAGGGCACATTGGTCCAACTGCATCATCTCGCAAAAAATGTGGGGCAATGAACAAATTGTTGAAGGTGTTGAGGGTGCCCATGGCATGAAATGATGCTCTAACATGCGATGGAGTCCTATGGCTCTCAACGCTTCCCCTAGGAGTGTCAATATGATCCTTTGGTGGGATTGGGCCCCAATTAAGTTGCCCAACCCATGATGAAACCACCTGCCAATTACATATAAGATCCAATGTGCTTCCTCACCATCAAGTATAGTAATTCATTAGTGCATCTAAGTGAGCCAAACTTATTAATCAAGGGCACACGGAGACTTTATAATGGGCTTCCCTTCCAAATTTGGGGCTTTAAGCTCACAATAGTGTTACCTCCCTCGGTAGGAGTGGCTAATAAACAACCCTATTAGGTGTTCCCAACCACCAAGGGGAAAGATAGGTCCAAGGTATATCCGTCAATTGACAAGGGTCATGTGAATAATGATGAGATGGATGGGGACATGGGGTCTCAAAGCCAAATGCCACGAGTTCAAGGATGGTAATGATGAGGGATGTCCACATACTTGGGTGTATAGATGTGGCAAGTAGTTACGCCAGCCTTTGTTTTTCCACCCTCTCACATGTTACGAATCAAGCAAATTGGACACAATTCTCGAGGGACACATGTCTGATTCAAGGCTACCACATGTCACGAAATCAAGATTCATGTCCCACAGGAATCCGACTTGCTCCCACAGCCAATCTCGATTTTCAAACACGTGTCCAGCAAAAAGGGACCCACGCACTTGATAAAAGCCCAATTTGGATCGTTTTTCCTCACTTGCATTTGTGGTTTTGGAGTTGTGGGAATGTGGGAGTGACCAGCAAAGAAAATAGGCGTGTTTTGATGGTGATTCAAGCAATAGGTATGTGGATTTCTCTTCCATTTGTTTTCCTAGTTTTGCTACAGTAGTGTGCCTGTCATTTTGTTTACATTTTTTATTTATTTTTATAGCAATCGTGGCTCAATCAAGGACAGCATAGAAGGGGCAAAAAAGGAGAGGATATCCCCACTGGTGATGCCCCCTCTTTCAATTTCATCAGGGTTTGCTAATGTTCCATTTGTTGGAAGTGGGGTTGCAACAACAGCTTCAAATGTTGTGAGAAACATCAATTTAGCAAGACGACAAGCTCAAGAAAGTAAATATCCCTTATGGAAGCTATGTTCCACCAAGACTCCTGGATGGGGAGACGCGAGTGCAAGGAGACACACAAGGGTTACGTGTGGGAGCACCCTCAAATTTTAGGGAAATTTAGGGGGCGAGGGGACGTCGAGGTATATAATTTTTTTCCTTTTTAATATATATTTGTGCGTGTGTGAAATTCATATTCAATAATGAAAGCATAAATACATTTTTCCATACATAATTGAATTAAATGATGAAATACATTGATCCATACTCATCATTCTCACTGATACATACATCATTCATCCATAGACCATGAGATCCAATAATGAAATACATTGATCGATATTCATCATTCATTATTCACCATTCTAGAATCTAATTAGTACTAAGCAAAATAGACTATAGTAGATACTGAAATTTGAAGATTGGAATAGTAAATTTATTTCACTGAATTCAAAAATAGTAAAGGGTGATGAGTCAAAGAGTTGGTCTAAGCTACATACAGGGGTTGGTACTCTTGATTAAATACTAATTACATACCCTTGTACATGACAAAATCCCATGGAAACATTCCAATCTCCCCAACCCCGAAATCCTAGAAAACTGTTGAGTCTGTTGGATTTTGAGTAAGATGTAAAATTCTACTTTCTCCATATGAAATCCAATAAGGTCAGAACCACTATCAAACATCCTGAGTCATTTCATGGTCATGTTAAAAATTTAAGTAAAAGGATGAAAATGAAAGATAAAGGAGAATGTCGCTTTTACTCTAAGAATTTAACATTATCATGAATTACATAGCATTAGTAGGGCCCTAAGGTTGACTATTAAGCTTCCCCACTCATAAATCATTGTTTTCCAACAAAATTAAAGGGGGGTGCCTAGCCCTTTCTAGGGGAGGACACCTAGAAGCACCCCTTTTGGGGAGTCGCGTCCACCACACTAGGGAAACGCACCCCCTACATCTCTCCTTATGACTCCCCAAAAGGGGTGCGCGGAGAAACGTTTCTTCAAATTATGATTTCAAGTCATCTTTGCATCATAATTTCACTTGAAGTGGGTGTCATGTCATCTTATTAGGCTAACACCTCACTTAGATGACCTCCACATCATCAAAGAATCATAAAATTTCCCCCATCGCAATCATAAATACCCACAGATGTGGGTCGGCCCTTCATAATGATCAAAAAAGGGGATAGTATGCTAGCATGTGAAATGTGGCACGTGCAGGGGGCTCCATTTGGATACAACTAGCCGATTTGTGCCTCAAAGCATGACCAATGCCTTGAGAAACACGATATGCCTCGAAAATTATGAGGCTACCTTGGGAAATGTGAACTTGGATAAGCATGAATAGAACCACCTCCAATAGCTCATGGCCAAAGTGTGGAAAATACATTAAAAAAGAGATTCCATGTTGGGAAAATAAGTGTGCTAAATCATGGGTATGACATCCCTTACAAAGCACAATCACCTTTTACATAGTAATAAATAAATGAGTAGCTAGGGCTCCCTTAAATCATGTATCCTAGTAGATCCATCTCAAGATGCCTACATATCTATCTAAGACATAAATATTTGACATGGGAGTTACCAACACCAAGAGATAATAGGTCAGAGTAATAAAACTAGGCACCTTGGAAATGGGAATTTAGAAGCCTTGCCATGACTATACACCATAAGGGATCTAGGTCACCAATAGGTCAAAGTAATAAAACTAGGCACCTTGGAAATGGGAATTTAGAAGCCTTGCCATGACTATACACCATAAGGGATCTAGGTCACCAACTAACCAACACTTGTACATCAAGTCATCCCACAACACCACATACATAGAAATCATCACACTTTGGACTCATTAGCATGGTCATAGCATGTGAAAAATGTAGGGAACATAAAGAATCTGAGGTGTAACGTGTTGGACATGTAATTTCTGCAACATTCAAGACAAGAGTACCTACTATCAAGTTAAGGGCCATTTATTGGGCCTTGACAGAGGACATGGCCATGTAAAGCAATGAATGCTAACAAATTAAAATAAATGGAAAAAGAGGTTAATATTGAAAATGGGAAGGTGGCAACGGCAAGTAAGAAACATAAAAATGAGGATCCTCTTACATTCTTAAGGACCATAAATTTGCAATGGGGCTACAATTCAACACGCAAGAAAGAGGCTATCTCCAAGTGGTGGTCCAGCAGACAATATATTTCAACAAGAGAAGCAATGGGAGGTTAATTTTAACATTGGGTTTTTTTTCTGTCTAAACTTCATTTCATTTAATGTTGCACAGTGTCCTTTGTTTATTCAAATGTGTCAAGCTTTGGTTGTGTCAAGCTTTGGTTGTGCAAGCTCCAACTGGGAATGTCTCCCAATTCAAAGAAGCTTAGAACCACATCATTAGTTAAGGCAAAGGAGGTGGATAGTATCCTAAAGCCCATTAAATCACCATGGCCCTGTTACCCACCACCAGTGGGGACACCCATAGGAGAAATTTTTCTCCTAGATTGTCTTCAATCGACAACCCCTTACAGCCACCAGATAGCTCGATGTGCCACCATCTCTGCCACTTGAGCCAGTCGTTATGTACCCTCGCCCATCTGTTATGATCGTATGTTTGAAGGTGGGCCTTCCAACCTCGAAGGTATGGCTTTCATTGTGTAATTAGGTATTTTTGCTTCCTTATTATGGACACATTTGGACATGGATTAGTGGGGGTATTCAACGGAAAGAATGGGCTTGGTCTGTACTCTTGTCCCCTTGTCTAATTTGGAGGTAAGTCTTGTATCCTAGTCCTGTGGGTTCTCCTCTATTGGCTACTAGCTTTAGGAGTGGCACTACATGGGAAACCCCAATTTTGACTACGTGGTCCCGTTTCCCAACACCACATACATCACTGCCCTCCACTCATTCTAGCCCCTTTCCATATATTTCCCACCTAGGTCCACAAGGAGTTAGCTTCCCCCTCCCCTTGTCCGCACTTTGGGTCAGGCCTAGAATGATGCCCCAAAGGTTGATGCAGCGACAAAGAAAATAAAAAACATAATTTGGCCACTCTCAACAAGAAATGTACCATAAAATGCAAAAGATGGCCGAGACATACAAATTTAGCACGTGGGCAAAAGCCAACATGAGCTCTACCCCCTATCATTATGGCCATCACCCTAGTCCCTAGGCCCCTATATGAGCCCCCTGCATCATTAGGAACCCATGATTGTCCCAACCCCTGGCGGGCGATGAACTGCCAACCCTAAGGAGGGTAATCACTGCTATAACTTAGACATCATGCTCTCATTCCCTGGAGCCCCGAGCAGTTATAAAAAGAAAAATCAATAAAAGGCAAAAAGCATATGAAGAAGGGTGGAAAAACAAAAGCCAAGGTAACTCATGTACCACGATTGCTCCCTCCTTCATCTATACACCCATGTGTGGGCTTCTCCCCATTTTTGCTATCCTTGTACTATGGCATGTGGCTTGGAGCCTCTCATGATGCCCCTAATCCATTCCATCATTATGTCGCATGGCACCTCCCATTTGAGGGATGTACCATGGACCTGTCACTCTCTTGGAGGCTGAAACCACCTAATAGGGTCCTTAATTAACCTCTTTCTTGAATTTGTAATTTGTAATTTTTTAATATACATAATTTCTTCCAATACACACACACACACAAATATATATATATATATATATATATATATATATATATATATATTATAATATATTTCTGAGGTCGACATGTCCGATGTTAGATGCTCATACTTCTATGTACTTTGCATCTTATGTCCTCATTTCATGTGACTTACATGGATTCCCATACATTACTATCTCCACATGGGCAAATCATGATCAGCTAACATGGTTGCTACTTAGAACCATGTGAAATAACTGCAAAGTTACCTATCCAAGAGCACAAACTTTGAACCCATCAGTAGGAACCCACCAATTGTGCCTTTCCCCTGACCTTTGAAAGAAAATAAAATGCCCTTACCATTCTTCGGCTTCCTTCCTAAAAGAAGAGACAAAGAAACATGTATTGATTTCAAAGGTCTTGACTCAAACCTTGTAATAAATGGCCCTACCTTGAAGTTTAGACTTTAGTTCATTTGTTTAAAAAAAAAATGTACCATTATTGGAATGTTATTGATCCATTGCCTATGCAACGAGGACTTTAAAGGAAATTGTCCTCAAGGTTAGGAACACCAAAATTCCACTTCTTTGACCTCAAACTGAAGGATTTTCAATCGTAGTCTGTTTGTGGGTTTTTCAAGATTTGACACAAACCAGTCCTTCTAGGACCCAAATTTTATCTTCACAGTCATATAGTAACTGTGTAATATCCCCAAATAGAGATACTACAAAAATAACAATATTTCCAAAATGAGGGCACAGCAAAACTTGAAATTTTATTTGCATATTAAAATCAAAAGTTAGAAATATGAAGATTACTTGCTAAAATAAACACAAATCTGAAATTGTCCTCTAAATTTTATCTCCAAATTGACTTCCAAGCCTAATGAAGGATTGTTGCCCAGAAAAGATGATGTGCTAGGGTCTCACAATCCAAAGCTCTTCCACCAAAACACACCATTCTGACTAGGGGAGCCCATATGTCTCTTCAAAACCAGGGATACTCAAGGTTGTCAGACCTTAAGCCCAAAATTGCAATAATATAGAATAGAAAACTCACAACTACCAAAGCGACCGCCTTTTATCAACTATGGAAGTCGAATTATCCACACAAGTTTCTATCTTCAAGCCATGTTGATGTGCAGGTGTGCCTTGTCGACTTAAGGATGACCGAAAGTAAAGTGTTCAAGTGTTGGAGTTAAGAGAAGGTTTCAAGGAGAAGCGCATTTTTAACTCACTACTCTTCTTGGAGTTCTCTTCCACGCAATTCAGTTAATTGATGGTGAACTAGGATGAGATGACCATGCACAAGGCTAAGGGAGTACACTTGAGTTCAATTAAAGTAGAAGTGGAGAGAAGAAGCATGTGCTCAATCTAGCGGAGATACTCTAGATATAACTCATGTCAAACTGTTGTGAAGTGGGAGAGAAAAAGGCATGTGCCTAGTTAATTGGACTACACTCTTAATTATCTCCCCATCCATGCATGTGATGGAGTTAACTCCAAGAAAAGTGCCAATTCATTCCTAAATTAGTGAATGTGTCCCACTGATCTTTAATTTATTCATGCATGTGGTCCAAATAACTCCTAGTCACGCTCAATCTTATCTATGCACACTAATCTGCATGCATGTGCCCAAGCCCAATGTGGTTCTGCGTCCTTTTCCTCTTGGTTAAGCTAAGTAAAGAACAGCCAATTTGCTATTAGTTTTCATGGTTTGAGTTGGGGACATTACACCATGTAGATCCATTTTGCATTAACAACTAGCACAAACAAGGTTATTGCCTAGATTTGCTAGAATGGAAAAATTAAGTGTAAAGTGATCATCTCTTGCACCCTTCCTCCGTTAATAGAATATGAATACGATATCTTCAAAAGGTCCAACAAAAGTTGCACCCCAATGTAGGATGGCTCGAATATAATGTTCACAAGACATCCTTGGGAGAGGGGCAATCAAAAGCAATCAGGATATTCGGAGATCAGAAGAGGATGATTGTAGTCCTATACCAATCTTTTGGCCAAAAAACAATCACACATAAGGAGGGTCTTGTAAAGCACTTGCTAATGAATTGTCCATTTTCAAAGCAAGTTTGGAAAGGAGCTATAACATTGACAAGTAGAAATGATAAGTAGGATGGCCCTTCTCTGGTTGATGGCCTAAAAGAATGGTTTGAAGATCAAACGCTAGTGGACAACAAAGCCCTCCTCTACATTGTGTCATGGGCTATCTGGAAACTGGATAGCAAAAAATGCCATTTTATTTCAGGATTTCTCTCTCCATTGGAGGTTTTTCACAAGATAAAATGTGTTAGTAAATACGTAAAGCTCCATCCCAAGCATTAGTTAAAATCAGATCCCCAGCCTCCTAAAATGGATAAATCTAGAAGTTGGGGTTTTTTTGATGAAGCAAGTCTGGGCAATCCTGGCCCATGTGGTACTGCAGGAGTTCTAGACGTCTTTGATCAATGCTATTCTCCTTCAAGATGGTGCACAACAGAGGCAAAAATAATTGGACCAAATTACATGCTCTATTAAACCTGCTAAAAATTGCCATCAAAAAAGGAGCCAATAAGATGCAAGTCTTTGGAGACTCAAGCATTGTCATAGAATGGGTAAAAGGGTCTTTCGTAGCACATAACATTTCTCTAAGGTCTCCGTTGAATCAAGTTTCAGTGGTTATTAATTGACTTGATATCCAGTTTTCCCATGTAAAAAGGTGTTAAATTTGGACAACTAGGTCCAAACTCCATGTTCTGATGCTCAGATTAAGAGGCTAATATTTTTGTTAGATTCCTCTTTCTGAGAGGTGTAAAATCCATATAAAATAAGTCTTAATCCGAAGAGCAGAACTTATATTTTGAATTTATTATTCTTAATAAATTATATGTGCAAGGTCAGCCAGTTTTGTCATGTAGGCTCACATGCCCAACAAATGTGTCACACACCCTCATTGATGTATATAAATACAGGAAAAGTTGGAGAGAATTTCATAACAACACAACTCACATCTTCCTCTCTCATCCTAAAGAGTACGAGCTACCTGGAGGACGAATGCAGGGTTGTTGTGACACATCTGCGCTGGCTGACCAAAGGAGACTTTACTGGTTGAAGCATCCTGTTGACCGCCGAAACGAACACACACATTTTTCCTGTTTCTGATTTGTCTTCTGTAAGATCTGCTTATATGTTCTATCTGCATTTTACTTAACTACTTGTATGATTGCTGTGAGAAAAGTAAATTGCTCTTAGCATAGAACATCTACAAAACTTTACATGGTATCAGAGCTGAGGTGAAGACAAACTCTATCTATAGCAATCATCAACCTTCGTTGAACATCTTCGCTCTAAAAAGGGTCTTCGCATAAGTGGCACAATGTAGTGCGAAAGTCTCCAAGCGGTGGATAAAAGACTTCGCATAATTCTGGCTTGCTTATGTGATAACAGATTCGGTCAAGGGAGATGTGAATGATGGTGGTCGAACAACAAGGCAGGCAGAGTATTACGCAGGTCTCGGCAAGGCAGCACGTTATGTACGCAATGCGACAAGAGGGACAGCGTTGAATACAGGTCGGTGGAAAAAGCAGTTGTAACTGCGGACAAAGACCGGGTTGAACAGTGTATGAGATACACGTTGAAGCAGCGAAGGACTTGGCCGAACGAATAAGGTTATGAGGGACATACCGAACGTTGAACGTATCTGACGGAACGGACGGGTGTGTGAGATACCTATCGAGTGGCGAAAAGAATTAACGGAACGGGAGACAGATTAACCGCCGATCGAAGCAGAGCGCAGGACGTGCGCATAGCGGTTGGCAGAACGGCATAAAGGTTTGGCAATCTGTGACAGTTTGGTGATAAAAGGCCACGGGCCTGGTTATGTGGTCAGGTGGACCAAACGGAAGGTGCACATAGTGCGACAATAGCGTTCGGTGGCAAAAGACCGCAGATCTGATAATAGGGTCGGTTGGACCAAAACTGGAGGCACACATCGTGCGGCAACATTGGTAACCGGTTGTAACTCGGTTGTGAGAAACGGTTGACCGCAAGTCTGTTGAAAAGCCGTGAGGCCGAGAAGGCTCACGCAGTTGTAAATTGAAGAATTGACAAAGTAATAAAACGGTTCTTGGACTTTCACGTGGGGCACTCCCCCACCCGAATTGTGGAGATGGAACGGGCGAGGAGCGCCCGTCCATCCAAACGTTGGACACGTATATCAGTTGACGGCAGCACTGATATCATATACTACTGGTGCTATAATGACCATCAATATGGCGTTAAGTCCTCATTGACTCGGCGGTAATCCACCCTTCGGTCTCAAGCAAATGGCCAACCACTACTACCACATAGACATGATATGCAAGATTCGAGATTAAACAAGTGCCCACATTCCGCTGCGAAATATTCTGTTCAATCGACAACAGTATAGTAAGAAATGACGACTCTACAGTGCATGGCTTATGACTTAGACTCCTGAGAATCCGCCCTATGGTGTTTTCGCAGAAGACCGTTTCTAAATTCTTATCGAAGCTCCCTTATCAAATATCTAGGATGAATTCCAACGAAGCCTAAGATATATAAAGCATTTTGTGGGTATTTCAGTTGTAGTTTCAATTCCTGTTAAGAAAAATGTACACACCAGAAAGATCTCCTTCCAGTTACGGGATTAACAAGAGCATTTCTGACACCAATACTGAGGCGTCTGACTTTTCACATGTATCTGCATCCCGAGATCAGGTTGATGGGACGGTGAGGAAAAAGTCCGGCAGGTTATCGTCTGCAGCCAGAGGATTTGTGGGTGCCTGTGGAACATGTATTGCTCCGTCTATCAAGGAAGAAGAAGATGATTATCAATACAAGGAGATATCAATGACTTCAACAGCCACAGATCGAAGCAGAGCCCTGAGTGTGGCCTCACGCAAGAGTAACGTCTATGGTAATACCTTTAACGCAAATAGTAAACCTGGAACAATGACCTTTACCATGTCCGGGCTTAGCAAAGCCACAGGAAACTTCAGTCCTTCTAACAAGATTGGACAAGGAGGTTTTGGGACAGTTTATAAAGGGAAACTCAAGGATGGAACCCTGGTTGCAATTAAGCGTGCAAAAAAAAAAAATATATCTATGACAAACATCTTTCTGTGGAATTCCAAAGTGAGATCCGAACATTGTCAAGTGTGGAACACCTCAATCTGGTCAGATTCCTTGGCTACTTAGAAGATGAACAGGAACGGATACTTGTTGACGAGTATGTGCCAAATGGAACTCTTCGGGAGCATTTAACTGTGTACACGGGATTGTATTGGACTTAGCTACAAGACTGGATATTGCCATCGATGTTGCCCATGCAGTGACTTATCTTCACATGTATACAGCGACTTGAGTGATATTTGGACAATGTGTCTTGATGTGCTATGAAATGTTGAAAAGAAGATCTCTGTATCCTACAACATGATGAATGAGATCATGTGCATAATGATAAAGGGCAGCATGAGATCATGGACATATAGGACAGCATGATGATAATCACAACTATTACAGCATGGCGTCATATGTAGTGATGCAACATGTGGACCTGGATGTAGTACTATGATAGGTGAAGCAGTCACCTTGAGAATCAATTGAAGCAGAATGTCTTCAACTGATTTCATCATTATACGAAATGATCTATGCTAGATCTAGATAAATCAAACTGTTGACTTCTGTTGTAAATGTACTCTCTCTCTCTCTTTCTCTGCTGAACTTTGAAGATAAAAGAAGATTTGATCAAAGGGTTTCCCCACCGATGCCCTCATTCCGCTTTGGACTCCAAAACTCCCAAAGAGGTTCTCTCTGGTAAGAAACCTGATGTCTCACATTTTAGAATTTTTGGATGTCCTGTCTATTTTCATGTGCCGAAAGAAAAGAGAAGTAAGCTGGATGCTACTGGGAAGAAAGGAATGTTTGTGGGCTACAGTGAGACTTCTAAGGCATATAGAGTCTATGTACCTGGTCAAAGGGAAGTAGAGATAAGCCATGATGTCACTTTTGACGAAGATGCTTCCCTGAAGAAAGTAGTAGATCTGAAGAAAATCATGAAGAAAGACCTGGAAATCTGGAAGAACCCCAGTATGAGACTATGCCTGATGTTGAAGGGCCAATGAACCCTATTGATCCTTCCCCTTCTCTAGGAAAGAGGCCATCATGGCTTAGGGACACCCTCGAAGATGCTGAGGGTCATGCTGCTCCAAGGGGGACATTCCGAGAAAGCAAGAAGCCGTGTAGATACCAAGGGTATCTAGCTGCCATGAGTACTATTGTACAATCTGAACCTGGATCTTTTGAGGAAGCCATCAAGCATCAAATCTAGAAGGATGCTTTGCATGAAGAATATGAGGCTATTATGAAGAATGATGTCTGGGATGTGGTCCCGAGACCGAAGGACAAATCTGTTGTCACCGCTAAATGGCTCTACAAGATTAAACATGAATCTGATGGGAGTGCTGAAAAGTTTAAGGCAAGATTTGTTGCCCGTGGCTTCTCTCAAAAGGAAGGAATTGACTATGACGATATATTTGCACCTGTGGCACGATATACCACCATCCGATCCATCATAGCCCTTGCTGCTATGCAAGGATGGAGTCTTCATCAGATGGATGTCAAGACCGCTTTTCTGCATGGTGCAATAAAGGAAGAGGTGTATGTAGAACAACCTCTGGGATTTGAAGTTCAAGATCGAGACACCTATGTCTGCAGGTTGAAGGAAGCCCTCTATGGGTTAAAGCAAGCACCCAGAGCTTGGTATGAGAGGATGGATAGTTACTTGATGAAGCTGGGCTTCACTCGAAGCAATGCTGATCC
>APFE030833231.1:43059-66255 GCA_000404065.3 Pinus taeda
AACCTTTACTTCAAGGTTGTGGAAGGAAACCCTCTCATTCTAGTGCTGTATGTGGACGACCTCTTCCTGACAGGTGATGACCCTCTCATTCATCAATGTAAGAGGGAGCTTGCTGCTGAGTTCGAGATGAAAGACCTAGGACTGATGCACTATTTCCTAGGCCTGGAGGTCTGGCAGAGAGCTGGAGAGATTTTCCTTTCTCAAGGAAAATATATTGTGAAGCTTCTGGAAAGATTTGGGATGGTGGACTGTAAGTCCGTGTCGACACCAATGGAACTCAACTTTAAGAAGTTGAGTGGCAGCGCTGCAGGGCCTATCTTGGCCAATCCTACTGAGTATCATCAACTCATAGGAGCTTTGATGTTCTTAGTGAACACCTGTCCGGACATATGTTTTGCAGTGAATACTTTGAGACATAGGACTAGTGGTACATACTCCGAGACTGACTTCATGTCAATGCAGTACTGGTCTGGGACCAGTGAGAGTGGTACATACTATGACGCTGACTTCGGGTCGGACTGGTCTGGGACCAGTGGTACACTCTCTGAAACTGTGATACTGGTCTGGGACCAATGGTAGGAGTGGTACTTACTATGAAGCTGACTTCGGGTCAGCTGAGACTGGTCTGGGACCAATGGTACGCACTCTAATTGATGCAGGATTGATGTGTTCTCCTGTGAGGACAGGATTGATGTGTTCTCCTGTGAGGACAGGATTAATTAGTTCTCCTGTCGAGGCATCCTACCCATGCAGTCTGGGACTCATGGGAAGTACCTCTCATCTGATCAATGAGTAGGGAAATGAAGTTAGGGAAATGAAATGAGATGGTTGAGCCTCATCATTTTCACTGGGTTGGTGCCAAGAATCTTTTGAGATATCTTCGGGGCACGATAAACCATGGGATGAGATACACTGCCGAGAGTGTGATACTCCGTGGATATACTGATGCCGATTGGGCTGGCAGTGTGGTGGATCGTAAGAGCACATTTGGATGCTGTTTCAATCTTGGTTCTGCTTCGATCTCATGGATGAGCAGGAAGCAGAAGTCGGTGGCTTTGAGCACCGCGGAGGCCGAATACATTGCTGCTAGTATGCCCTGTTGTGAAGCAGTTTGGTTGAGGAAGCTCTTTAGTGAGCTGTTTGGACATGTGCTAGATACCACTGTGATACTCTGTGATAATCAGAGTGGGATTCGTATGACTGAGAATCCTGTGTTCCACGACCGATCCAAGCATATTGATATCAGGTACCACTTTATCCGGGATATGGTATAGCGAGGCGCCGTAAGGCTCGATCATATAGGAACTGATGAGCAGGTCGTGGATATTCTCACTAAGCCCCTGGGGAAGGTCAAGTTCCTAACCTTCCGTGAGAGTCTTGGTGTCGTGGAAAGACCCTATGATGTGGGTCCTGTTGGACGATGAGCTCTGGGAGCTCTGGGGGGCTTTGGGGATAGCTTCTCGGAGCTATAAGCACTCATAATGCTTCTGCCCCACCCTTGTGATTATTGAGCTGGTTCGCCACTCATTTATCTGTGCCCCGTATGCATCCTACCCATTGAGTTCAGGGCTCATGGGAAGTACCTCTCATTTGGCCAATGAGGTGTGGAAAAGCTAGAGACTATTAGCAAAGACTGATGGACGCATCAGAGATTGTCGTACTCTCTATCTAGGATGGCATGGTCCAACCACTTGATCTGGGATCAAGATTTGTGAGGTCTGGGACCTTTGGACTGATTTTGTCAGTCGGGGGATGATGTCTTTGTGACTGACCCACTTCTGTTCTGAAATAAAGAAGCCAGCAAAGCAAGTTTCGGCGGGATGACTCACGATGTTGATTGCACTAACAGATGGAGTTCTCCCTAGTTGAGAGGGAGTGTTAAATTTGGACAACTAGGTCCAAACTCCATGTTCTGATGCTCAGATTAAGAGGCTAATATTTTTGTTGGATTCCTCTTTCTGAGAGGTGTAAAATCCATATAAAAATAGTCTTAATCCGATGAGCAGAACTTATATTTTGAATTTATTATTCTTAATAAATTATATGTGCAAGGTCAGCCAGTTTTGTCATGTAGGCTCACATGCCCAAAAGATGTGTCACACACCCTCATTGATGTATATAAATACAGGAAAAGTTGGAGAGAATTTCATAACAACACAACTCACATCTTCCTCTCTCATCCTAAAGAGTACGAGCTACCTGGAGGACGAATGCAGGGTTGTTGTGACACATCTGCGCTGGCTGACCAAAGGAGACTTTACTGGTTGAAGCATCCTGTTGACCGCCGAAACGAACACACACATTTTTCCTGTTTCTGATTTGTCTTCTGTAAGATCTGCTTATATGTTCTATCTGCATTTTACTTAACTACTTGTATGATTGCTGTGAGAAAAGTAAATTGCTCTTAGCATAGAACATCTACAAAACTTTACAAAAAGACATTCAATGGGGATCCTGAGGACCTGTCAAAACAGGCTGTGCTGGAAAGTAGGCCTTCTACAGATTGAATACACAGAGTGGGACTTAACCCATCCCTCCAGCCCCAGCCCCCAACAAAAAAATTAAAAACTTCGATAGATTACTTCTTTATGATTTGTATGTTTCTTTCTGAAAATTGCTGTTTATTGTGATGATGACAGTTTTACAGGTTGCTGCTGCTGCTGTTGCCGTTAGAAAGTTCTTACTGGCAAAAAAATGTTAAAAGGAAAATCTGAAATGAGGCTTTAAACATATAGTTTTCAAGGGCGACTCAGGAGTCAGAGCGAATTATTGATTAACCAAATGAGAAAATTTCTGACCTATCATGAAAATAGTGGATCGTTAGCTAACATGACAGTGAAAAGGCATGAAATAAAGATGGTTATGAACCTGTCCAAACAATCAAAGAACAGGAATGACGGAAGGATCTCCTAGGAAGCATATCACCCCTCTAAAGATACATCATACATAGAATTATCAATTAGAATCATAAGATATAAAGTTTCTTGGTTAAAGGTGGCATGAAAGCAGAGAAAAGGCATGAAGTGAGGATAGTAATGAAACTGTCCGAACAATCAAGGAACAGGGAGGATGGAAAGATCTGCTAGGAAACATGTCATACCCCACAAGGTACATCATACATAGAATTATCAATTAGATTCATAAGATATAAAAGGTTCCTGGTTAAAGGTGGCATCGAAGCAGAAATTTCCACCTCTGAAGCTAGTTTTTTTTCATTAGATTCACCTCGAGATGGAATTTTATGCCGAGCAAATTGATAGAGGTTGCACATCAGACTGTCAATGAATGGGAAGTAGACCCCCCTTCAAAGCTTCCTCCATCAATCATATCAGTTCAGAACAAATCCAAGCTGTTAATTTGGCAGAAGTGGTTCATTCCTCTACACAAACCCTCTTCTTATCTCTATGTGGAAGCCGGGCTAGATTTCTGCAAGAAAATGAGAGATGGAAATCAACAAACAAAGCAGACACTGTGGCAGAGCAAGGAAGCAAGTGGTGCCACTCCCAGTATAAGAGTCATCACGATCAAGGGGAACAAAGTCCCCTGCCGACAAACCATTTAATACCAGAGATTGGTTAGATCATTTCCTGGAGGATACCAGAATAGGTGGATAGAGCTTTAGCAAATGGAGATGGGCAGAGACAGGATACATATTCTGTAACTCTGGAAGAAAAAGTATGAAGAAAGAAAATAAGGAAAGATATTACAATCTATTCCACTGTCTGAGCAACATGGAGAGTTAACTTTCCGAAGGAATGGTTTTCATCACAGCCGATTTCACCAAAACGCACATCACCCAGGACTTCATAGATAGAAATCCCTTCAAACTTAACTGCAACATTTTGATCCAAAGAGGAAAGTGCTTAGAGACCTGTCCTTATCAAGGAGGCTTGTGGGCGGTATAGTGGCAGTATAGTGTTTAGAGACCTGTCCTTGTGGGAGGCTTGTGGGAGTATAGGGGCAGTCCCACTGATTCGATCCCAGGTCTCCGATGTGACAAGCAGCAGGTCTATCGATTATCTGATTAAAAAAAAACATCACCCTGTCATCATCATCGAGGGACTAGCATCACGGCCAGGGCCTTCACCGTGATAGTCAACCAGACAATGTCAACCGATAAATATGTAGTCTATCTTACATAGTATTATGTGTTTCAGTTTTGGGATGATATAAGTATTAAAATGTGAATATATAAGCAATGTATTTGTGGACAGTGCTATGGACATATATGGCAGCTCGTTTGCCTTTTTTTTAGTATCTATTAGTAGCATTTTGTTGCCATCATATGGTTTAACAGTAATGGGTATTAATATTGTATCATCACGGAGCCATCAATTTTGATGTCTAACTACATCCTTTTGGAAAGTTTTATATATAAATAAAATCAATTTCTTGAGGAAAAATAAATAAATAAAAGAAAAGGAAAAAGAAATCATCTGTCACCTTACACTTGTCCGAGGACCAGTTCAATAAATCTTTGACTATCATTCGAGCTTGAAACAATCAGCTATACAATAGCAAACTAATCAAAACAAATCCCCATATAACATTCCCTCAAGCTCCGCATCAGTAAATGTAATGGTGCATATAATGCATTTGCAGTATCCCCAGATGCACATCAACTCCATGTCTTTTGATATACATATATAAAGTTCAATAAATCTTTGACTACCATTTGAACCTGAAACAATCATCTATACAATCAGCAAACTAGTCAAAACAAATCCCCATAGAACATCCCCTGAAGCTTTGCATCAGTTGATGTAATGTTGCATATAATGAATGCAGTATCAACAGATGCACATATCTCCATACCTTCTGGCATGCATAAATTTAGTCGCATAGGTTCTTACATCTCCCCAAGGATGTATCCATGCCTGTTGTACCCGCATAGGGCCTCCATTACAAAGGAAAATCACCCTATGCCATACCCATAGGGCAGACATTATCCACCAACCAAACCTCTCAGGATTGCCTGCCCAAGACAATTGCTGAGTAGATTAGAACCATGAATGGGCTAAGTATTCATAGTTCCGACCTGCCCATTCAGGGTGGAACTTGGAACCATCAACTGCCCAAACAGTCAATGGCAATTTGTCAGATGGATAATAGTTGCCATGTCCATAGTTCAAAATGTTTTCCTTATAAATCTGTACCAACTCCCATACCTATACCCGCAGCTAGACATAACCATACAACATATATCATATACCTTCACATATTAAGCAGTCAAATAACTGCACATATGGGGACACTTGTCTTACAAACAGGGATCTCATATTTCAAATTTGGTGTCTAGCTAGGGTATGACCTCAAAAAGGGATCTTCATTTCATTCTTGAAATTTGGTGTTTAGCTAGAATATGACATCAAAATTAGATTATTATTACTATTATTATCATAGTCACAAAGTAGGACACATTTCTAGAATAATATTCACAAAATATGTTTCTTCAAACCTCAATCCTTGACTTATTGAAACTCAAAATTAGATTAATATTATCATCATCCACAAGGTAAGACAAATCTCTGGGATAATATTCGCAAGGTATGCTTCTTCAAACTTCAATCCTTGACTTCATCAATAGTCTTGATGAAAAAATTTAATAAGATTTCATTTATTTGACCACCTTGATCTTCAGTTTTACCATATTTTATGTTATTTGTAACATTGCTGATATCATTTCCAATAAGTTCCATGCCTTTAAATGATCCCACAATGACTGTTGCTAAACTGTCCGTGTCTGATACCAAAGGAAAAAAAGAAAGAAAGAAAAGATTATGATGCTATCTGACACAGTACTGTTTGCCGTAGCAGGCCACCTCCATAAACATAGTGGATTGTCCCAGATATGGAACAGTAAAAGTAAATTCAACAAAAAAGTAAATTCAACAAAACCAACGATGAACTTGAGTCGAATTCTCCTATGTTTTCCCGGCTAAATGCCTTATCTATGATTTATCTATGATGATGGCCTTTACCAAAAATTTCAAATACCATTATTTCCAACAGCAGTAAATATGTGCCCTACAGTGCTTCAATTGGCATCCAATATTCAAACAAACAATTCAAGAAAGATTGGTAGATATGCATACCTCCGAAGCCAGTTGAGGAAGGCATCCCAAAGGCCCATTCTGCAGGTGGAACGGCTGTGATGATTCGATGAAGGGAATTGGGCCTCTCACGTAGGGCAAACTATAATAGCGCCCAACAATATCGATAATAATGATGATGATCAATATAAACACAAACTTCGAAGGCTGGCGAATTCCATGGATTTTATATATTTGAATTCTGAGTGACAGGAGAAGATGAAGCACCAAACGGATGGAACAGTAAGAAAATAAATGGAAGCTTGCCGGATTTGAAAGTTTCGCCTTCTGCTGGATTGAAATGGCTTCTGAGATCTTCAAGATCATTGGATACTCCGTCTTATCATTGCGGATAGAGTGCCCTACGATTACTCCTCACTTATAGTCTACCTACATAGCAAATCTGTCCATGCAAAATTCAAATTACCTGTGCATAAAAAAATATATTCTTACCCTCCATAATTCTTAATTTGGATTCCACAAGCACGCATAACGATAATATAAAATTAGGTGGAAAAATCGCTTTAAAGCTATGAAAAGAGGGGTTAATTGGCTTTTTGTACGATTAACTAAAAGAAATAAAAAATTTATATATTTTTAAATACAAGAAGAAGTATAGTTGATAGATGTTTTTGGAAAAGGGTAATTAATCACTTTTTAAAGTAAAAATTATAAGAGAAACTTTTGGTCAACCACTTTCGAACTAACAAGTGTGGTTTATCATGAGGACTAGATAAAGAGGTAGACTATAGCAAATATATTATATATGAATATATCATATAATATATTTTATAGAGATGTAAGAAATTATTGTTTGGTTCTGTAGGTAGAAGATGTGTTTTCTATGAATGGGAGGTTTGAATCTTGAATATGGGTGTGGACGAGTTTATTCCCCACTTTTCAACCCCTGAGGTGGGTTTTCGTCTAGAACTAAGCCTTCCTTCTTAGATTCGAGAACATGTGGTGATAAAGTTTCTGGAGTTTTTTGGGTTTCACCCCCCTCTCTTATCGGCTACATGCAAAGTTTAACAAGGACAAATATAGTAAATTTGACAAAGTCAAGGGTCACCACTTCTTCCGAAGGTCCATGTTATGGGAAGGGTCTTTGGTGTTTCTAGAAGAAGTCTTTCTTCAAACCCTAAATCCATGCTACCCTCTTGGAGGTGGATAGGTGGGGCCAAAGGAGATACAACCTGCCACCAGTAACTCCCTAAATACCCTCATGGTATCAGAGGAAAGGGAAGTACAGACTACAACAAGAAATGGTGACAGGTGGTCTGGTCATCCAAAGGCAAAAGGAGGGGGAGCAAATTCATGTTCTCAGGGAGGATCAATGTCGAGTGCAAAATGGAAGAAGAACAAGGTTTTAAAAAATAAGAACAAACATGCAAAATTGAAGCTAAAACTTTGGGAAGATGTTCACATGAAGCAGGCTACAAAGATGGCAGAGAAAATATTGGTCGGCAAAGCCTGGAGAAGAAAGTCCAATATTCAAAACTTGAAGGATTGATTGGACTCTTCGGTCAAACCAAAAGTTCAACCCCCCACCCCCCAAATGTCTTTCTACTCTCAAGAGGTTGGATTCCAGTAAACTTTTAGACCCACGAGGAGGCTCAATGGGTATCTCATCAAGTCTAGTCTATTGACTCAACTCCTATGCTTTTCAAATTTTGGAGCCTTTTATTTGACACTAGTTAGGAACGTATGGATGTGTGCTTCCTTGGTTTACTTGTTGTTATGTGACACCCATATATTTTCACAGATTTGGGAAATAGTTTGGGCACTTGTTTGGATGTTGATCTCTCATACATAGAAACAAAGAACAAATCAATGGCTTGCACTTTAGTTAATTTGGATATAAGGGAGGGACTTCAAGAGACAATAGACATTTGTGTGGAAAGGGAGTGACTTCAAGTGTTGGACTATGAAGGAGTTCTATTTTGGTGTAGAAGGTGCCACAAGTATGGGCACATTGTCAATCATTGTAGCCTTCTTATGAATAAGAAGTCGATTCATGATCAAATTAGGAAGAAAAGGAAGGTTACTTTGACATCTCCATCAGTGAGGACATCCCAGCGAAAGGAAGGTGCAATTCATAGCCAAACCGAAAGGAACATTAGTCCACATAGTCCTCGCAAGGAAATGTCAATGGAATAATAGCAGGAGATCGCACTTTAGGCAAGGCTTGAAGTTTTGTTTTTGAAGGACGGGATGGGCCTCACATAGTCATTCACACTCATAAATATTTTCCTTTATCGCTTATTTCTTTACTTGTAATTTTTTTTTGGGTCTCAGAAAGGAATGGGAGGATATACAATGGTCACATCCTTTTCTCTTATACAAGCCACTTGCCCCTGCCCTTAGGTTGATTCTAGATACACATCTCCCATAGTCTCAATCTCTAGAGGAATCTATGATGATCTCGAAGAGGGAAATATAGTTTACAACCTTTGCTCCAGACAATTTTTCCCCTTTCAGAGGGTCTTATAGAGGGGCTAGGGAAGTTAGTTAACCCCACTCAATGGGAGAAAAGTCAGGGTAGGAATTCACATATCACTAAATTAAAGGAGAAGGTTCATGAAGATCTAGTAGTGGGTAGACAAAAATCAACTGATGGGGTGCTTCGAGAAGTGAAAGCCCTTAGGCAGGGGGGTTATCTCACAAAAGTTATTTCTTTTAATTGCATAGGATTGACGAGTCACTCAAAACGAATTTCCTTTAAAAGGATAATTCGAGCATATAGCCTCGACATCGTCCTCCTTCAAGAAACCCTTGAGAATGGGGATTCAATCATAAAGTTGCTTGAATATTTGTTTTCTTGCTGGATTTTTGTTGCTTTAGATGTCTGTGATCAGTCAGGTGGTTTCGCCTTGGGATGGAACACCCGATAAATAAAACTTGTAAAGTCATGGAGTATTAATTGTAGACAAGGTATTGAAGTTTTTTCAAAAAAAGTTGGGCTCCTCCTTAACTACCATCAATTTATATGGGCTATATGTTGATCAAATAGAGTACTAGGACAATTTTATGCCAAATCTTTCTTAAATTCTAAGTTTTTTTTATCATTGGAGGGGATTCAAATTTCTCATTGGGAGCATCAGAGATTTTAGGCCCTCGGGCTAGAGTTGACACACTTTTAGCTACTTCACTCACAATCTTATAGCTTGAAAATTGGTTGATGTAAAGCTAGCCAATTTAAAACCAACCAGGAGGAATCAACATAAAAGGGTGGATTGTATAGCAAAAAGACTATATTGTTTTTGCTTTCAGAACCTCTTTTGGATTGATACAACATCATAAGGAAATGGGCAAATGCTAGGGGTGTATCTAACCATTCTCCAATCTATTTGGAATTAAAAGGGCGAGATCCTAAGTCAACTAAAACTTTTAAGATGAAATCCTCTTGGTTGAAAGAAGAGGATTTCCTTACTCTAGTGAAAGAAAATTGGAAAGTGTTTGACTCCTTGATAGGAGACACGATTGCAAAATAGTTTGAAAACAATCTAAAACTAATCAAGAAATTTTCAGTGGATTGGGCTCATAAAAAATGCTAGAGGGAGGAAGAAGAACTAGAATTGGTTGAGAAGGAATTTCTAAACCTCTTTTACTCCGGAGAAGAAGGTTTCACAAATGCAAAGTCTAGAGAGGAGTTGTTTCGTCTAAAAGCTAGGAGGAAGACTATTATGGAATCAAAAGAAGCAGCTTGGAGATTAAAAAGTAGAGCTATCTAGTTGGAATGCAAGGATGAAACACCAGGTTTTTTCAAGCCAATGCAAAAGGTCGCAATATATGTAACGTTATATGGAATATGATTGATCAAGAAGGGAGGGAAATCTCCAATTTGTTAAGGGCTAGCAGAGAAGGGTAAAATTCACTTTCAGAACCTCTTCAAAACAACTAAAGGGGGCACAATTGTAGAGTCCATTAAAGTGGCTCAGTTCTTTCCTAGGTTTGAAGGCAATAGAGCTTTGATGGAGAAGATTTCAAAGGAAGAGCTAAAGGTTGTTCTTTCCAATTTTTAGAGAGATAAGAGCCCAAGACCGGATGGTTGGGTGGTCGAATTTTTCTTAGGGCTTTATGATTATATTGGGAGTGACCTTCTGAAGGTGATAAATTAATCCAGAAGAAATCGTAAAATATTAGTGGCTTTCAATTCATCTTTTATCATTCTCATACCAAAGTTATAGCCCAAAGGATTAAGCCTATATTATCCAAATCCATCTCAAAATAACAGTTTGCCTTATTGGAAGGAAGACATGTTCACGAAGTTATTGGGGCAGCACAAGAAGGAATTCACAACATCATAATTCATAAGCTACAAGGGGTTGTGATTAAAATCGACCTCTCTAAAGCATATGATGATATCAGTCGGCTATATATCAGACTTTTGTTAACTCATGTAGTCTTTGGTCCAAATTTCATCTCATGGATTATGATATGTCTCCTTTCGGTATCATTTGCAGTAGTAATCAATAGATTGGCCTTTTCTTTTTTCCATTCTCAAAGTGGACTAAGATAAGGATGCCCTCTCTCCCCTCTCCTATTTCTGCTAGTGGTGGAAGAACTTAATTGTATGTTGGAAGATGTCAAACAAAGAGGTGGTTTCCAAGTTGTGGTCATAGCGCAGGCTCTTGTTATCACTCATTTGTTATTTTTTGATGATATTTAATTTTTGCGATGGCTCTCTTCAAGGTGTTGATAAATTATTTGAAATATTATCCTTGTTTAGAAAAGCTACTAGAATGGTTATTAACATGAATAAATCAACAACATCCTTCCAAATTTTGGAAGAAGATGAGATCCACCATTTAAATGTTGTTTTACCCTTTAAGTTAAAAGGATTGGATGAAGGCATAAAATACTTAGGTTTTCACCTAAAACCTAATTGTGACAACAAGGAGGATTGGCTATGGTTAATTGCAAAACTAGTGGAAAGGTTAAATGGGTGGAGTCTTAGGTGGTTATCTAAAGCGAGTCGGTTAGTGCTTGTAAAGTTAGTCTTTAAAGGCATATCGGTTTATTGGATGTCACTTGCTTGGATTCCTAAGGAAATCCTACAAAAATATAAAAGGATTTGTTTTAAGTTCCTATGGGCAAGAACACAAAATCATTTTGTAGTTCCATGGTTCAAATGGAACCAAATTGTTGAACCAAAGCTTCTTGGAGGTTGGGGCTTAAGAAATATTTTCTTGTTTTCTGAAGCACTAGTAGCCAAATGTGGATGGTGTCTTTTATCGACAAACAACCTTTGGATCATGGTCATTTACCATAAGTATATTGCATCAAACACTATTGAGGATTGGATCAAAGTGGAGGAAAAACCTCAATCCAATATAACTATCATTTGAATGGTAGTTTTCAACTCTTTTTATTTAATTAGCTTTGACTTTGCTTGGAGAGTTGGTAGTGGCCACAAGGCAATGATGGGAGTGGATCCTTGGTCAGGAAGTAGGGACAATCATCAACTCTGTCAACCCCTTATGAATTATCTATGGGATAGAGGCACTTATAAACTTTATCATTTAGACAAACCATCTCAAACCACCCTTTAGAGGCAAGGGTGGTAATCGACAAAGGATCTTGAACTGGCTACTAGCTTTTATAAGGAGTGGAACAGGTATTTGGAAGCTTTATTTGACTCCCACATCAAGGTTTATGAAAGACAGGATGAACTAATATAGACACATTCTTCGTTTGGACATACTCCCCCAAAATTGGGTATATCCGTCTTAATGTGGTTACACAAATTGTAGATAAAAATTGGTGGTGGAAGATGGTTTGGCACTCTAAGTGTTTGTCAAAGGCCCAAATCTTCATGTGGTGCATCCTAGACATTAAAACTCATACATGGGATAATATGCAAACACGTTATAAGATTGAGTTAGGTTGGTGTGTTTTGTGCAAGATGAATGGGGAATCAAATGACATATTTTCGTCTATTGCCCTTTTATTATCCAGGTTTGGAGCTATTGTCAATCAGTTCTAAGACGATATTGCAGTTGTTCAGGTTAGAATGTAGAGGAGATATGGAGGGAATGGCTACATAATTCTTCAACAAAATATTTTAAAGCTCTTCCTTGTTTGTTTGTAACACCCTCCTCCCACATCTAGCCAAGCAACCGGGCAGTCGGGGTAAACATGCGACACGAGGCCACTATGATATGACTCAACCTCCTAAGTCACATTAAGGAAGTGGAACCGATAGAAACACACCACACAAACATTCAACATCAACTTCATGACCCTTAGGAACCAATCCAACACTTCAAACAACTTGCCCTTGGGTTCCACTGAATTTTTGGACAACTTAACCTTCAATTGCTTTCATGCTATAGGTATGACAGCATCTAGAAACCCATTTAGTCATTGTTATGCTAGCGTCCACATACTCATTTAGTCAATGTTATGCTACCGTCCCCAGGATTTGAGCCACTTTTTCAGACCCAAAGCCCAGGTCACTGCCCAAAATTGAACCATCTCTTTAGATCATTAAAATAACATGGAAATGAGAGTACTAAAGCAAATACTTGTTTAAGACCTTGATTGGACCCCTACTAGCCATGACAGGAATTTCGTCAAACATATCACGAATACATAAACTACATGTGTAAATAACATATCTGAGCATAGGGGTCTCATACTTATCTGAGATTCGCCAAGAACCATTGTTCCCTCATGTCATTTGTTGCATTACCATCTATTAGGCCATAGATACATTATCCATTCATTTACAAGTAAAAACATACTAAGGGCCATACATAGTTGTTGTCATAAAACGCACATATAACCAGCGTAATAACAACATAAATACTCATGAAAGTACAACCATATATACCACATATAATCCATCAAAATACCTATAGAAATACAAGAAGAAATAACCTCTTATTGATGATGAAAAATCCAAACCCGAGATGGGACTTCCACGTTCCACCTGACAGTAGAATGCTTGAGCCAAATCTCTCTTCAGCCATTCACCCTCGTGCCATTTTCCAAGCATGAATGTGGGATCTCATAGAACACATCAATCAAAACTCATCCAGGGCTTCCAGAGGCCATCCATCTCAACCCATCAAACAGTGATCCCACCTCATGGTTAGACATCACAAAACCATCATCATATTGGTCCTTATCCAAGCCTTCCAAGGCTCCAGAACATTTGTTCCAACCCGCCTTCCAGGACTAGTAACTCAACCCATGATTTTTGCCAAGCTCTAAAGCGTTTGTCCAACCAAGGCTTCCAGGACTTGTAACTCAACCCACAACATTTTCTGGGCTTCCAAAGTGTTTGACTAATCAGGGCTTCCAGGACTAGTAACTCAACCCACCAAGGGCTTCCAGAGCATTTGTCTAACCAAGGGTTCCAGGAGTAGTAACTCAACCCAAGATGTTATAGGGCTTCCAGAGCGTTTGTCCAACCAGGGTTACGGGACTAGTAACTCAACCCAAGTTGTTGCAGGGCTTTTAGAGCGTTTATCCAACGAAGGCTCAAGGAACTAAAAACTCAACCCAATCTAAATCAACATGAGAGCCAACCAAAACAAAGAAATGAAAATAAATCCATAATCACCATGGCTATCCAGGAAATGGTAATGCTAGACAAATCCAATTTCAATCCAGGTAATCCTCCATGCCAATGACAGACCATAACCAAGAAACCACATGCATGTGTCATGCATGCCAAAAATCACAAGGAAAACATACATGCAACTCGGTACCTGCAAGCAAATATGATGTAGTTCCTGATCTCGATGCCCTCTTGTGCTTTCCTGCTCTTCCTTTGCCTTCTTTCTCCAAAAATCCAAGTATGTTACACCCTCCAAGAGTGCTCGAAGAAAACTCTAAGTCTCCAAGAGTATGAAAGAGAGAAAGAATAGAAGAGAGCTCCACTAAAACTTGTCAAAAGCTTACACTGACCAAGCCTGAGCCAAGAGCTTGCCTATTGATCCTCATAAGCCTTTTTATTAATGAGGCCTTTGTTTTCTTCATTTTTCCATTAGTTTTCTCCTCACATGCAACTTGTGACCTTTCACCTTCCTTTTCTCCTAATTTCCTTTATTTTCCTAAATAAATGTGCCAAAAATGCCGTTTTGCCTTTCCAAAGCCTTAACCATTGCCTTTGCCAATTTTCTAAGCCACAATAAACTGAATCAACACCCACTAGGATGTTTCCCCCACCATTCAACTTGGAATATGTGTCCCATCACCGCGGCCTTATATATTTTTACATGGATTTTTAATCAGGGCTATTACAGTGTTGGGGTGTGTTATTAACTTGAAATAAGGCCATATTTCAGGATAATTTCTCTTCTCCAGATAGGGTGGGAGTAGAAGGTATTTCTATTATTCCACACTTTCCACAATCAAAAGAATCAGACATCCTCAATATATCACAATGGAAGAACTAGGTACCTCATTACCATGGGCTTATTTTGATGGTGCTTCTAAGGGGGCAAATCATATTTGTGAAGGGGAGTTTGTATTAAACCTTTGTGTTTCACATTCCTTTCACATAAAAATGGGCCTAGGTCCGAGGGGGAGACGGGGGGGAGGGAATAATCTCGCAAAATTGTTGGCATGCAAATCACTTTTGGCTTTCTCTAAGGAAAGAGTGTGACGAGTTACTAGTTTTTGGAGATTCTTTGCTAGTCATTAACTAGGTGAAATAGGTTTTGATAGTGTCGAAATATCCACCTTGCCCTATCACAGAATATTTTTTGAGGATAAAGCACTCATTCGATCTTTTTTCTTTCTTTCACATCTACATAGAGTGGAATGCTAATATTGATGGTTTATAAAGATGGCATTGCATTGGACAGGGGGCTCTTGATTATCTCAGAGACCAACGAAAATGAGCGCTTTCAATATCATCATAGGTTGTACATACATGACAATATTCCCACAACAACACTATGATTATATACATTTTTATATTTTGTTTGCACATATGTGGAAATCTTAGATATTTCCACGACAAGTTTATAGCCTTGCTTTTCGACAAGAAGTAATTACTTTGCATTTTTGTAAGAAAAAATTTGTATATGTATCAAGTCCTTAATGGGCAAACTTGTGATTGTTATGATGCCATACTTACATTTGTGTAGATTCAACATATTACACGTAATGACGTGCATATGCGAAATATAATTTGAATCATTTTTTAAATGAATTTTTTTTCAAGAGAGATATATATATATATTATATATATATATATTATATATATATAATATATATATTATATATATTATATATATATATATATATTTTATTTTTTATTTTTTTTTAACATCAATATTAAATATAAAAGTTAAAAAAATAATAAGTTTGATCTCTCTCTCTCTCTCTCTCTCTCTCTCTCTCTCTATATATTATATATATATATTATATATATATACAATTTAAAATTAATTAACACTGAATATTTCAATTAAATATTTTAAATTTAAAAAGGAGGTTGGACTAGCAAAGATTGGTGATGGTTCCGGATGTTTATGGTAGAATTTGGTTCATTTCACTGTTGTTGATGTCTGACATTTTAATTTCAGTGTTATATGGAAATTGTTGGCTCAAAGGGGCATGCATGGAGGGTTTGGGTCTGCTCTTGGCACTTGGGTTGTAAATTTTGCCCCTGCATTCGTCAAACCCAGGTGTCTAGGACCTGGACAGGACTGAGGCTGTTCTGAGAGCCTGCGGTCGCCAAGAAAATTTATGGGCCAGAGACGGAAGAATGGTGAGTATGGGGTTCATATTACCTGTATGTTTGTTCAGTCTGTTATTTTCTGGCCTTCGGGTAATCTTCTCATCCAACGGGTTAGGAATGGGGAGTCGTGGCCCTCTAAAACCGGTGTATCTGACCAATCGTATTATTTGGTCTCCTGGAAAACCTTTGGCCCAGTGGGGCATTAAAGGGGATTTGGGGGACCCTAATACCCGTGCAGTTGTCAATTCTGCAACGGTATGGTTAAATTCTTGGAGCCAGAGGCTTGGCTAGGTCGGGAGTAGAATGAAAAGTCGGAGGGAGGGAATGCAATCAAACCTGGGCACACCCTTTACTAACCTGTTTTTCAATCCTGTGAAGGTCGGGTTTTCTGGAAATTTTAAGGTCCAGAGGGGCGTGAATGGTGAGTCGAGGTCACCAAACACTGGCAGGTCTATCAATTTAGTTAGGATTTGGTTTGTCACATGTATCCCAATACCTTAGTGTCCAACACCTGTGAGTCTGCCAATTCAGTCATGGCGGGGCTTAATCTATGGAGCCAGAGGTCTGGCTGGACCGAGGGGAGAATAATGAGCTAGAGGGAGGGAATTCACCTAAGTCTAAGTATAGAGAGGATGAAGGCAACTGACTGAAAGGGTTTGTGGGGGGGAAGGGGGGGGGGGGAAGAATTGGGTTTCACTCCTCATACTAGGAAATGCGACACAGTAACTGTGCTCCACAGGGAATGGATGGATGGAAACACTAACATTTGGTTTGGTTTTAACTTTTCTAGATACATTACTCTTTCAGGTCCATCTAATCTTCTTCTCCCTTCAACTCTGGCACTTCTGCTTCGGGATAAGGCAAGAGCGTAGGAGTTCCTGTGGTTGAAGGAAACTCTGATTGAAGGAAACATGGTGAAGGTAGAAGCGGTGCCAAGGGAAAGAGGGCATCATCACAAATGTAAACAAAACGACAACAAAAGGAAAACATTGTTAGCCTCGACTAGCAAGACCCAGTAGAAGAGGGGCATGAAAACAAGGGAGATAATATGCAAAACCTCATGCATGCCTATAGTGGGGGAACTCTAGCACAGGTCAAGTCCCTAATTTCATCATGGGAGGCAGAATTGAACGCCAAGGTTGCGGTAGAGTTGCTTCCAGCAGAGGATTGGGAACCCTTGGATCCAAGACACACTTGCAGTAGGCAAACTCTCTTTAAATAGACAGTCCAACTTTATTGGGTTATGAAGAACTTATTGGCAAAAGGAATGACAGCTAACAGGCATTTGGAGGATTTGCTGCAAACCCAACAAGAGGGGCCTAGCTTAAAAGATATTCAACGAGAGATCCAAGTAGTACAGGTGCAACAATACCACAAGAATGTTCGCCTTGGCCGCATGGAAAAACAAATTCAAAGCATGCTGCAGAACGAAATTCCAAGGTTGAGTGCTAAAGCCCTGACTCCCATAGAATCGTTAGATGACTGAATGCTGAGAAGTTAGGAAGTGATGGAATTTTGTTGTTGTTTTGTTACAATGATTTGGTCGGATAACATTTTACATTGATAGTAGTATGTTTAAACATATAGTAGACACAATAGCTTATTTAGCCTAGATCGACATGCTCAAACTATTTAAGTTTTGGATGGCATATGATGTTGATTGGTGACCAACATACCTGGTTTCATTCGGGGAGGTTGAGGCCACTGGACATAATTTTGTTACCTGCCTTATATATGATTAATAGAAAAGAAGTTACTACCAAGCTTTAAAAAAAAAAAAAAAAACAAACAAACAAACAAACAAACAAACAAAACAAACAAACAAACAAACAAAAAACCAAAAAAACAAAAAACAAAAAAACAAAACAAAAAAAAAACTAAAACTAAACTAAAACTAAAACTAAAACAAAATAATATATATAAATAATAAAATTAAAAATTAAATTAAAATTTTAATTTTTAAAAAAAAAGACCAAAAAAAAAACAACTATTATAATTATAAATACAATATTACAATCCCCTAAATCAAATGAATGATGGTATAAAAAAGGCTCGCATATGGGAGTACCAGATGGCACTCATTAGCCTCTGAGCACATGTCGCCTCTTACCATCCACTCTCCATACAAACCTCACTCCAATTGTTATTGAATAGGTTTGTACTTCTGATGACCCTCTGACTCCAATAATGTAAAATTTCCTGCAAATTCTCTACAAATATACCTCTAAAGTCTATGTAGAAAATCTGACTGTAGATTAACTCGATAATGCAATATACCAAAGCAAATACTATAATCTACTTCTACTATCAAACTTGCGGAAGCTTAAAGATCGAGTTGAATCAGAGCTGAACACATATAACCATAAGAAGAAGAATCAATGCACATGAAACATAGAAAATACACAAGGGAGAGCCTCAGCTAAAAACACCACAATATATATTATCATACAGGGTGGAAATACATTAGAATTATACAAAGCCTTAGCTCTCACAGCTAACCAGCTCTCAGTACAATCCTCCTGGATGCTCACAGGCAAATAAGGCATCTTACAAACCTTCTCCTCTGCCCTCCAAGCTCCTATTTCCTTGTGCAGTTACCTCTGGGATGATCTCCTTCACCCAATGTAACATTGCTCTCACACACTGTCAGAACTGTGCAATCCTCAAGGAACCTTGTTCCTTTTGCATGGATGAGTTTCCTTTATAGGAAAACTCATGCAACTGATAGTACATTGACCCTGTCTTTAATCTCATATGGGTCTTTCTCATAATAGACATGCATGTGTTAATGATGAGAGAATATTCAGTTATCTGGAGTATACTAGTTGGATGCATGCATGCATTAACTGAGTGAACTCACAATTAGTTCCTCAAATAGTTTGAACTAATCTAACTGGACTTAACTCAGTAAATTGAGCTAACTAACTACAACTCAACCTTATCTCCTTAATTAAGGGATAATCTACTTTATTTAAGGGATAACGGTTGCATGACTTCACAAAGACTTTTAGCTTGAATTTCTCCAACTAATTAATCCAAGATGAATTAATTAATTATTTTTTCAAGTAGCTCGTGAGACTAAATTCGAATTTTAATTCACAATTTTAATTCAAGGACAAATTAAAATTGGAATATTCTCGATTCTATTTTTATCATTTATTATTGTTATTTTCAACACTCCCTCTCAACAAGAAAGGAATTCAACTTGATCCCGATCCTGAACCTTTGGAATGTTTCGCATGCAACACTTCTCTCTAGCGTTGTTGCTCCAGAAACTTCAAAACCAAAAAAAAAAAAACATCCAACCTGAATCAGTATGATGCACCTGTTATCAAAGTCTCAGACTGTTATTGCCTCTGTCGACTGAAAACTTTGCGCTTCTGCTGACTCTGCCTTTTTGCACTGTTGTCAAACCTTCTCTACGCTCTTTAGTGTCTGACTGCTCTAGCCTCTGTCACTTTGATCTTTGACTGCACCAATCCCACTGATTCCTCCTGCTATTATGTACTTTGGGCTCCCATAGCAAGGTACGATCCTTGAGATAAAACCTCTCAATGGACCCTACCCAATTTCAGCCTTCTTGAGACTATCACTTCAGATCGCCCCACCTCACACCTCGAGGTATGGTTTTATGTGATCCCTCTGCTGACTTGGCTCGAAATTTCCCCTACTAGAGGTCTCTGCATGAATGGATGCCTCCACTCGGTCTCCTCTCAGCATCTCTAATTGTGGCTCCTCCACAATTTTCTGAGACTTCTTATGGGTCTACATGTTGAGAGGTAATTTACTCTCCCTCTCAACCACCAAGTCTCTAACATTTGCCTTTCTCCTCAAGGATTTGCATGCATCTTGAACCTCAAGAGCATACAGGTTCTTAACTCGTGAACCGATCTGTTTCACTTGTCTTGTGGTGATGTGTCTAAGGAAAACCTTTCCCTTGTCGAAGATAACATCGTAGCCTTTGTCCTCCAACATTGCAATCGATACCAAATTCTTCTTCAGTCCAGGCACATACTTCATATCTGTCAAGGTGATAAGTGCTCCATGCTCCCTCTGAAAAGCAACTATGCCCACTCCAAAAACACTATACCTTTCATCGTCACCCATCTCTATGCACATCTTGAGGTCTTTCTCCTCCAAGGTACTGAATAAACTTTTATTGCCGATCATGTGGAATGAGGCTCCACTGTCAAGATACCAACCACAACCCATCATTGATGACGCCATGCATGTGTTGAGGGGAAAGTCCATCTCGAACTGAGAGGCTAATGCCTCACCTTCAGATCCTTCCGAGGATCCCTTCTTGGACTTCTTCGATGGGCAATTAGTCGCATAATGACCCATTTCGTGACAATTAAAGCATCTCACAAAAGACTTGTCAACCTTCTTCCCTCCATGAGAAGAATTCGATTTGGAATGACAATCCTTCTCCTTCCCTTTCCTTTCCTTACTTGCTAAGGCCAGATTTTCTTCATCATCCTTGGATGAAGAACCATCTCATGTGCTCCTCGTGATCTCCTCCTACATGAGATCCGACCACAGTCGTTCCCAATCCAACAGTTTCTCCCTTCCATTCACAAAGTCCTGGTAGCTATTCCAGCTCTTTGAAAGGCCAAGGAGAGTGAGGCTCACCATATCATCATCAACAGTAGTTAGTCCTGCACTACTAAGCTCATCTCTGCAAGTGGTGAGCTTGTTCAGATATGTGGAAATAGTATCGCAGTTCTCCATCTTAATTCTTCGAAGCTTATCCTTGAGCGCCAATTTCCTCTAGTCACTACTGTTTTGGTAGAGGTCCTTCAATGTCGTCCACATTGAATATGGAGTATCCTTCCCATGGAGACTCGAGACAATATGGTCTCAAGCTCCCTCAAGGATGATCCATCTCGCCCTCGCCACACACTTCTTCCACTCAGCCAACTCTTGCGCATTAGTTGAAGCTGGATTTTGGATTTCTTGATCAATGAAATCCTTCAAGTCGTTGTCTTCTAATACATCCTCCATGCGATCTTTCCATGCTATGTAATTCAAGCTACCATCCAAGGCATACTCGAGTCTCAAGACATTGAACGCCATTGGCCAACCTTGAAGTATGATAAGAATTTGATTTTGCACCTGCAACCCTGAACTTCAAACTTCGAATTCTCTTCTCCATATACTGCTCACAGCTTCGATAAACTTGCCTCTGATACCATGTAGAATTTCCTGCAAATTCTCTACAAATCTACCTCTGAGATCTATGTTGAAAATCTTACTGTAGAGTAACTCGATAATGCAATATACCAAAGCAAAATACTATAATCTACTTCTACTACCAAACTTGCGGAAGCTTAAAGATCGAGTTGAATCAGAGCTGAACACATATAACCATAAGAAGAAGAATCAATGCACATGAAACACAAAAAATACTCGGGGGAAATCCTTAGCTAAAAACCCCACAATCTGTATTATCATACAAGGTGGAAATACATCAGAATTATACAAAGCCTTAGCTCTCACAACTAACCAGCTCTCAGTACAATCCTCCTGGATTCTCACATGCAAACAAGGCTTCTCACAAACCTTCTCGTCTGCCCTCCAAGCTCCTATTTCCTTGCACAATCACCTCTAGGATGATCTCCTTCACCCTGTGTAACACTGCTCTCACACACTGTTCAAACACACTGTCAGAACTGTGCAATCCTCAAGGAACCTTGTTCCTTTTGCATGGATGAGTTTCCTTTATAGGAAAACTCATACAACTGATAGTACATTGTCCCTGTCTTTAATCTCAACTCGGTCTTTCTCATTGTTAACACTCAGGTTTTCCCTAAGCTCCTGAAGGGATACGGCCGAGGTAACCACAAACCAATCTTTGGACTGCAGGTTCTAGCCTACCTGCAATCAGAGAGGGCTCTCTCTTAATGATTTTAGCTTTGTCGATGATGATTTTAGGCTAGTTATTGGGTTCAAGGGGTTTTGTTTGTGTTTGGGTGGAAGGAGGATGTTTTCAAGTAGAGAGGCAATGCACAATGTGACAAGTTTCAAACCATTGGGCATGGAGTCATGGAGTAAGACTGTTGGTGCGTTTTCTTGGTCACAAGAGGAAAAAGGGGCAAGGTAGCTGCTCATGAAACAATACTTAAGGTAAATGAAGATGGATTGCAGGCTAAGAAATGAGAGGCAACAAAGGATCTCTCAATCAGGTTAGCAGAAGGAAGATGAACGAGCTCTACCTAGGAACAACTAAGAATTCCTAGTTAACGGTCATTCATGTGTGAAATAGAGCAAATATGAGCCATAAGGAATCCATATTTATGCCTAAATCAAGAGGAAAACATTAAGAAGCCACATAAACTGAACATAGAGTGCAAGTAAGCAAATTCTAAACCAAACTTTCGTTTTGTGAATTGAGCATATGTGAAATTGAAATAACAGAGGTAAGGAACACTTATTGATTCAGAAAGAAGCACAAGATTTCCCTCATTCACTCTTCAGAGACATCAACAACACATCAAACAGTCCATTCTCCAAGCTTTCAACAATCTTTAATTAAGTGAAACATATCAAATACAGAGCGAGTCTCTCTTGGAGTGCATTAACCAACTCTCCCACCCCCACCTCTCAATACAGAGGGTTGTATATATAGAGAAAATATCAAAGAAATATTTATTACAGTAGATCTTAAATAGATCTGAGGGAAATTAGTGCTTTAATTCATCTTATCTTGAAGTAAATGCATGAAATATTTATCTAAGTGCTGCATTGGGGCAGCTGCTTCAAAATGGGTAGGAATGTGTTCTTTGTTGTTATGCGCTGGCCATTTATCCTAACTGCGCATTGGTCACTGCTCCACCGCTCTTGAGTGGCTTTGATGTGCAGTAACTGTGATTTGAGAGGCTTTGAATGGCTTTTACTGTTTCTTTGACTTGCTGGGGGCTCTTTAATGTTTTATCAGCTTCGAGCATTGAGAAAATCTTCGCTGATACACTTTGCCGCAACACTGATACTCTTTGACCTGCAATCTGGCTTCTTTCTGCTTCTGATACTCTTTTAAAATTCTAAATCGCCCTTTTTCTGCCATTTCGAGGCAAAAACAACTGCTGAAGAAAAAGATTCCCCATTTTGGCCTATTTCCCGTAGCGATGCGCATCGAAAACTGCCTCAGATTTTGAATCCGGGCTTCCTAAGCAGCGATTTCGCCTTTGCGCGCTTTTCTTTCGGCGGATGACGTCAGCATGACGTCAGCGGTGGGACCCGTACGGCGGGTGACGTGGCAGGGGAAAAACTTCCCATCCCCATACGCTAATCATCGACAGGTTCGGAAGGGAACAGACCCGCCCACCATAGATCTAGGGCGCGGGCAATCGGACGGATGGCAGAACAGAGAAGGCGGCGGAAGGATAAGGGAGGGGGCATATATAT
>APFE030833231.1:66854-82917 GCA_000404065.3 Pinus taeda
GCGTGGATTCTCATGAAACGACGATCGCCGATATGCGATCGGCAACAGACCATCGACGATGAACCATATCGGCAGCGCACATGCATGTTTTGTTTTGTCATAGCGATACGCCGATCGGCGAAATCGTTGTCGACCAAACCAATCGGGGGCACACTTATGCGCTGTTTTGATACACGACTCCCCTCTCGACTGCGATATCGCATCGGAGGGGGTCCTATAGAACTCTTTTGCAATCGGAGCATGGCCCAAGGTAAGTGATGAGGGTTTTATGATCGGAAGCAGAATTTTTTGATGTTTGAAGGGATTTCAAGGCATGGGAAGAGGTTCGATATGCATGAGAAGATGGTTTGAGGGGGGAAATGAGGGTTCTTTCTGAGTTTCAAATAAACTTAGCAATTCCCAAGTGTACTTATGGTTATATTTCAACCAGGGGGAGGGGATAAGTGTATAGGGGAGTTATTAACATAGTTTTAGCAGGGGAAGGGGAGATAGATAGGGAGTTACATATTTAGAGTTAGTAGTTAATATGAATTGTGACAAGAAAGCGCTAAGTGTATAACTCTTAGGCTATAAAGGGGAAATAGGACTTATAGAGGAAGTATGAACATTCCTTGAGTAAAGCAGGTCTTTACCAAGGCAATTGATATGAAAATGATGAGACTAAGAGATATCAAGCAGATCTTGACCTCTTTAGGGGAAGTTAGTGAGTGATTTGGGGAAGATGAAGAAGGGGGAAGTTAGACATGCCTCGCTTGAAGTCATTTTAAATGGAAAATTGCCTCCAACTTGTGATCTGAATAGATATGACACTTTGAAGACATGAAATGGATCACATAGCTTTGATTTCTGCAACCACAAAGCTACTTACCCAGACTACTTACCTAGCATTTTTCCTTTTGTTGGTTTTGGTGCACTTGAACTAGCAAACCCTGACTATCCTTTTTTCTTTTGACTGCCCTCCTATCTAAATCTACGCTTATTTCATCCAGGGGCTCAGATTAAGCTGTTGAGCATCCTTACTTCTCTACCTGTCTAAGAATCTGCCAAGATTAAGCTGTTTGGACAAATAATGATTCTCTATATTCTACAACAAGAAATTGAAACCTAGGGAGACGAAGATTAAATTGTTTGGACCTCCCTTTAACTGAAAATTCTTCAAAAATGGAATAACACATCAAAATTGGAACACAACAGTGGCATTTAGACTAGCACACTCTCATGGCATCCTTCTTTGGCCTCTGTAGCAAATATGGAACATTGCAGCATGCAAAGTATGACATATTTGGCATGTAAAAATGTCAATCATGAAAGATGAGTAACCTGTTGCAGCAGGAGGCTAACACTCATAATAGACATGCATGAGTTAATGATGAGAGAATATTCAGTTATCTAGAGTACACTAGTTGGATGCATGCATGCATTAACTGAGTGAACTCACAATTAGTTCCTCAAACAGTTTGGAACTAATCTAACTGGACTTAACTCAGTAAACTGAGCTAATTAATTACAACTCAAATACAGCTCAATCTTATCTCCTTAATTAAGGGATAATCTCCTTAATTCAAGGGATAATTGTTGCATGACTTCACAAAGACTTCTAGCTTGAATTTCTCCAACTAATTAATCCAAGATGAATTAATCAATTATTTTTTCAAACAACTGGTGAGACTAAATTCGAATTTTAATTCACAACTTTAATTCAAGGACAAGTTAAAATTGGAATATTCTGGATTCTATTTTTATCATTTATTGTTGCTATTTTCAACAAATAACACCTAGTCCTCCAAAATTATGGCTCTCATACTAGTGGCATTGATGTTTAGAAATGACAACATCCATCACTAGAGCATGTTGGTTGTTTGGTGTACTTAGTTTTCTACATGGAATATGGATTTCATTTCTAAATCCCTGCCCATTTCTCCATTTTATGTGCTACTATTTTTGTTGTTCCATCCCTTCCCATGTCACCTTTGTGTCTTCAATTTTAGGTTCTCGTCTATCTAAATGGCCCCATGCCCAAGCTATAAAGGTCATCCACTAATGCATCACACTCATTCAAACTTAGCAACCATGGGAGTTTCCAACTCCTTTCATTGGGAGGTTTCTCTAACACATCAAAAGAAATTCAAGTTGTTGGAAGCAAAAGTCAAAGAAAAGAGGACTTCTCTCCAGGCAAAGGATATTATAATTTTGATAGAAGAATTTATTCCTAGCGTGGGCTTTGGTCCCAACCATGACATGATTTTTTTCCAAACATTGGAACTATACTCGCATACCAAGTCATTCATGGCTCATGCATTCTCCGAACAGTAATTTGAGCATATGGACCTTCGACCTCATCTAGATGGAATATAATAGTAGGGCAGGATTCTCCTTGCCCTTTGTGCATAGCTAGCAAATAAAAATGGTGACATTTTGGCCACAAGAGCAATGACGAGCACATAGGCACATCCCATTGATATCATGGCTAGTGGCTTGGCCAAATTGACTCCTCCAAGTTCTTGTTTTTAGTGTTTTTGGCCTTTGAGTATTATTTGTCTCGTTTTGTTTTACATACTTGAATCCTCTAGTATGGTCGTTCTACAAGTTCATGGTAGTTTTTCCATTTTCACAATACCACCCTTCAAAGATTTTGTATATGTCAAGCCCTTATAATGACAAATTAGATTCAATTAGGATTTCTCTTAGGAGATATTTGTAGCTTTTTCTTAGGTTTTTCTTATCAATGCCCCTTTCAAACTATAGTACAAACTTTCAAGTTGTTAGCGTGATGGAGTAGTTCAAACAATCTATATGTCATATATACTTATCTGAATTTCTGTTAATAAAATAAACATTTTTCTAAAAAAAAAGTTTGCAACAAAACTTTAAATTTTTTGAGTAAACCATGTTGTAGCATATTCTTCCTTCAATTAACCATGTTATAGAATATTTTTAAGAGGAAAGAAGTGATTACAACTTTGTATTCTTATGGTTAATTAATTTATTACTTTTTCCTTAATCTTTCCAACCAAAAATTTAGTATGTATAATGACAATATAAAAGTAGGTGGAAATTTCACTTTAAAAGTATGTAAATGTGTTAATTATTTTTTGAAGTGATTAATTGATGATGATGATGATTAACATCCATTGAGACCCATTGTGGTCTATCGGACCTTAAGAAAGTAAGAGATTAATTGAGACTCTTTAATGTTTTATTTTTGTGTTCAAAAAAAAGGGAAAGAAGTGTTACTAGATCACAATCGTTTTATTGACTTAACAAGTCAAGAAGGTTGGTAGTGTGGCAAATGTTTTGAAAATGAGAATGGATGTGAGTAAGAGCCTGAAAAACTAAGAGAAAGTGATTTTCATATTCAACCATCTTAGTATCGCAAAGGTGACTAATTCTTTCATCCTCGGGTGTTTTAGGAATACACCATCTCCCAGTTTCACTTTGAAGCTCATGAGAATTAGTTCTTATTTTTGCAATATTCATTTTATTCTTAGCACTAGTCAAGACAGAAAGGTAATTATGGTTAGCAAGGGTGGGGTTGACCACCTCCTTATGAAACCTTAGTTTCCTTTTCCCCTCTAGCTCCTTATCATCCCACAACTTATCCTTAAAATTTTTGGAAGTAATAGTATTTTAAATATTATCTTTAATCACCAATATGATCTCCTCCTTTATCCCCCAATGGGTGAGCCAAGATTGAGGATCCTTGTGCCATCCTCGCTTGAGCTGAAGGTGGGGGTTTTAGCTAGAGTTAGAAGTAGCCTTAGGGAACCTCTTGGTTTCCATGTTGTAAAGCTTCTTCTTATACATAAGATACCGAAACATAGCCATGCTTTCAATGGGGGAAAGGCTAGCTTCTCTCATTTTATCCTGATAGGGGGTATTTCTTTTAATACTGAGGTTGTAGGTTATAAATTGCTTTTGGATCAGCTCGATATTCTTCCACGATACTCTCGATATATTACAACCCCACACCTCACAACATTATAAAATAACAAGGGCGACAAGAATATCAACGAGGAAATATGTTTTACTCCAAACCCAAAGATCTTTTGACTTACAATTGGCTTCAAGCTCAGCTTTCCAACTTCATATAGTTATTTGATCAATGCTTATAATTCCAGTTGAGTTGATGATGAATGTCAATACTTAAATATTTGTATGAAGAAACCTTCTCCAAGTAATTACTATCACAGATGAAATTATCATGGTTGATCTTTTTGGATTTAATTATCATGACTTTAGTGTTGTTGATATTAACAACCATACCATCTTGAAGCACTAATCATGAAGGATTTTAAGATGCTTGTTGATCATAGTGGCTTCTAGATATAAGAACAATATTGTCAACAAAAGGGAGAAGAGTAATAACCATATCAATGAGCTTGGGGCCATCGCATCCCGCAACTTCCAAATACTCTTCTATATCATCAATATAAATTCCAAAAAGGGCAAGGGATAGGGGACATCCTTGCTTAACGTTGATATTGCATTTAATTTCCTTAGACCAACCCTCGGTCATCTTAAGATTGGCAACACCATTATCGTATAACCAAATTACAACAACCCTCAACTTGAGAGGCACCATTACCTCTTCGAGTCTTTTCCATAGCTTATTTTAAGGAACCGTGTCTAAAGCTTTACCAAAGTCAACAAAACAACAAAATAGATCAGTTTTACTATTGCAACATTCCTCAACAATGATCTTAAGAGTGACAAGATAGTCAATATTTGAGTGGTGCCTCCTAAAACCAACTTGCCCTTTAGCTCCTTTACCATGTCTTTCAAGCCATACACTAATCTTCTTTTCCAAAATGAGCCCATACAATTTGGCTAAAATGTAGCAAATCATAATGGTCTTATAGTTATAGGGAATGTTTTTATCCCCACTTTTAAAGATAGGCATAATAAGGCTTTGTGTCGAAGGCTTAGGGAAGCAATGTTTTACTGCCTAATTTAGAAGTTTTTGAATATGAGGGATGAGGATAGACCTTCCCATTTTAAATTTTTTAGCTTGGTAGCCTTCAAGATCCCTGGATTTCCCATTAGTGAGTTTCTTAATCCTGAACTCCACATCTTCCAAAGAAAAGATATCCTCCTCCATAGGAGTGCTTAAGATGTTGCCCATGGTGTCTGGGGAGTCATAAATATTCTCAAAATAAATGTCCCAGTTCTTTAAGGGGATAAATTATTATTCTTTATTTTACGACAAGAAGGTTCCTCTGAAACTTTCTACGCTCAACATTAGGAAGGTGAAGAAGATACTCTTGTCTCTTATTAATATCGGACTTTTTTTTTTTTTTTTTTTTCCTTTTGATAAGAGCTTTGTACACACTTAATTTTTCAAGCTTTATAGTTTTGTTAGGAGCATCTCTAATCAATTTCTTGGTAGTTTCACAATCATTATCATACCAAGGGTTGAAAGTTCTACTATTATTTTTATACCACACATTGGTAGAGAATTTGTTAATGGTAGTGGAAAAGGTTGTAGTAGAAGTGTAGTAGATGTGATCAATGTTATCATTTAAGAAACACAAATCCCTCTTTAAATCATGTAAGAAGACATTCATTTTCCTTTTGTCAAAATGAATGTCTTTGACTCTCACAATTATTTTGAATGTGGTTTGTGTGCATGCTAAGATTTAGGGTTAAGGATAAAGGTCTGTGGTGAAAATTAGGCTCTTGGTCATTTAGGAGGTCAAAATTTACCATAAGGTTGAGAACATGGGTGTTTGATATCACATAATCCAAAACACTATTACCCAGCCCATGTATACAAGTCATCTAGCCAGAGGTTGACCGCTTATTAATTCCTTTGCAAATTATTAGGGCTTGGGAGCTATAAAGCTTGATAGGCTCAGTACAAACCAAGTTCTCAGTTGTGTCTTTAGAATATCTTTTGAATCTGTTAGCTAAGTTGTAGTGCTCATCTAGCCATAGGGGGTTAGGGTTAGAGTTATTGTTTAGGAATGTAGCTTGGTTAGTAGTAGCTATAGCATTGAAGTCCCCAAACAAAAGGATATTACCTTCATTCCTTAAACTGTGGATATCCTGTTATAAGGTATTGAAGGGGAAATTCTTATCGAGGTTGTTTTTCTTATAGGAGATAGAGTTGATAGGAGCGAAATAACAAATTGCAAGCAAAATCCTATTTGTGTTAGAATCAAAAATTTTGATCAACATGTACTGATTGAAGGGGTCGATCTTATGAAGTCAAATGTGAGAAGAAATATTATTTTTTATATAACAGACTATACCACCAAAACCTTTACGAGAGGATTTCATGTTCCAAGTTTACCAGAGAATGAATCCATCTACGTGGGGACCCTAGGTTCATCATGTTCCCAAGTTTCAACTAAGAAAATAAGATCAATATCGCTCGGAATCTAACTTAACATAGGACCTTTATGCCATGGAAAACCACAATGGTTCCATAAGAGGATCCAGAGTGTTTCTAATTCTTATTATCACTTTTATTTTGGACTCTATCTCTAATAATAACTCTCCTATTTCTAATTGTTGCCCATTTCCCTTCCTTTCTAGACTCCTTTACCTTTGGATCTCATTTCCTTAGTTCAACTGGTTCGTTTGGAACAAGATCTTCATTTATAAAGATTCTTGATCTTTTTAGGCTTAGAGATTTACTAAGTATATCTAATTTATGGTCTTTACAACTTACCTTAACACATATTAGTTTATGTTTATGTTCAAGTATATTTCTCACCATTTTTGCTTCTATTAGATAAGTTGTTTGAATTTGTGACTTAGTTTTCAATTATTATTTTACTATTTGTAATGTGTCCTCATCGTTTCTCTCTTTTATGCCAACAATTATAAAGTTCACAACTCTTTGTGTCACTCATGATCTAGTTCAAATAGTTTGCTCATTTTCTTTTTGATGGGTTTGATATTTAATTTATTCTCTATGCTACTTAGGGTTGAATTATTAGTTTAATTCTTTAATCTCCTCTTTTAGGGTGCAATTTTCTTCAACCATTGATTTTTTTTATATGTTCAATTTCATTCGTCCTATCTTTCATTCCTTGTAGTTCAGTGTCTAGCATTATCATTTTATTTTCTAATGATTTGTAGCTGTTTTTTAACATTGTAGATAATTCTAATTTATTCTCCATAAACATTATAGATAATTTTTGTTTAAGTTATCTTTCTCTCTTCTCTTCACTTTTCTAAAACACAAAGATATATAAGTATATATATCCGAAACTATAGAGAGAGATCCCAGATCCCAAACTTCTTTGACCAAGACCACAAGTATTCGAGATCATAAATGTAAATAAAAAATAACAAAAAGTTTATATTTCTTTTTAAAATTTAAAACCAAGGAAAATTATAAAATATATGATGTTTTTGAATGAGGTTACCTAGACCACTTTCTATTTAGGAAGAAGAGGAGGTTAAGTAAATAATGATATTAATTTAAAAGTATATAAATATGGGTTTATTAATTTATTTAAGTGATTAAATAAAAAATTTGTGTTGTAAATATGATTTAAAGTATAAGGTAGATGGATGTTTCCGAATAAGGTTACTTAAATCACTTTTATTTAAGAAGAGATAAAGATGAATTAATGATATTAATTTGGCAAGAATTTTCAAAATACTTTTATTTCTTAAAAAATTATTTAAAATTTATAAGTTATCTTAATTTAAATTTTATAATTAATATAAAAATATATATAATAGTAAAAAATAATATTTTAAAATATTTAGATATAATTTATTTATTATTTACATATAAATATATCAATATACAGATGAAGAAAAAGAAGGGAAAGAAATATATTTATCATGTAATTTATTAATTCATATACTTTTTTTTTTTTAACACGGTTGATTACTTTTATATTATAAAAACTTCAAGAGAGGAACAAGTCCTGTTACATAAGATGGGAGGAGCGAAGCAGAGTGGATCCAAAATGGGTGCGCAGACCTTTGATCCGAATCATTAGACTTGAAGTTTGAGATTTGGAAAAGATAACGGCTATATTGTCATATAAACTGACCTAAAAGAAAGCAGTATTTACAAAACATAAGGTGATTTACATATATTGGTTGACTGAATCATCGGGTGGAGGCTCTTTTTTCTCGCTTATTTTTCTAGAGGCCTTTCCTTGCATACTTTGAGTCATTGTTTTTATGTGATTGATGGCCTTTTCCAGGTGATTGCATTTTTCTTTAAGGCTTTCTATCTCCGCCCTCTGTTTCTCCAGCTTTTTCCTCTTAGATTTACTGTCTGCCTACACTTCTTCCTTCATATTATTGAAGTGCTTGACAAAACGAGCGATCATAAAACAATGAGCTTTGCACAGAATGCAGATGTTATTGGTGATAACACGATCGAGGGGGTTCTCAGACATTGTTGGCAGGCCTGGAGGAGACTTGGGGTTCTTAAGACAAAGATTGAAAGAGGAATTACAAAAGTGGGATGAAGGGATGTCAGGGGATAAGAGGGAAGAAGACTGGTGAATCAGGGGGGAGAAAGAGGTGTTGAACAGGAAGAGATTCGGGGATCCACAGAGAGCAAAAGAACAGGGAGGAGCCAGGATAAGAGAGCGACTTATGCTGCGGGGGGAGACAAAGGAGAAGGGGGGGTGGAGATAATAAATAGGGGAGATAGAGTTCTGAGAAACGGGTTTCGACGAAGTAGGGATAATCTGCTTCAAAAAGACAAAGAGACTGTTAGAAATAAAGAGAAAATACGCTTGAAAAACACAGTCATTACCGTGCCATGCAGAGATTGGAACACCTCTTCGGCTGAGAAGCACTGGGCACGATCGAGGCCGGCTAATATTCGCTGATGACCACCTAAGACAGTCTGGAGGGGGCGCAACTGAAACACGAATCTTTTCTCTTATGGTAGAGAGAGACTGAAGCTCTGGTTTGGATGAGTTGAGGCAAATCGTGCTAAATATATACAAACTCAAGGAGCTGGGCCTCTGTATTCGGATCGGATAGCTCATAGATTTTCCTGTCCCAGATGCCATTTCGGGGATTTCTTGTGCAGCAAATGTGGATTCTGAGAGGATTGTTGCCTAACTTTTGTTTATTATTGTCACGAGACCTATCCCATTCCATGATCCAGTACCGATTTCCCATAACCCTGTAGATTTCATTGGCAGCACCTTTGATATGATGAAGTACATTGTCAGAAGGGGAGGAGTCATCTGTCTGGTTGCCAGCCTTGTGAGGGGAGGCAGAAGTATTCTTGAGATGACTGATGTAGTCTTGATTCACAAGCTCGACTGAGGAGAAGATCGACTTATGGGATTGATTTGTCATAGATTTGCTCATTCTCACGAACCTGTCCTGTGGGTCTATCGACAGCCCTGTTAGCTAGTGAATCAGCCTTTGAGTTATTATTTCTCATAACGTGCTTGTAGAGGATGTCCCCCAGCTGAGTTGAGTTGTCCTTGATCCCGTGTTTGATGCTGTTGAGAGCTTGTTTCTTGAATTCTCCCCCTGAAGCCATAACAACAATCACGATTGCCGAGTCGCCGACTATGATTGGGTTTTTGACTTGCAATTTTTTCATAATGCATATACCAAGAAGTAGGTTGTAGGCCTCCGCCATATTGTTCGTCATATTACCCAATCCCCATTCATAGGTGGTGATAACTTGGCCATTCTGGTCTTTGATTATTCCCCCTGCCCTTGCTTGCCCCGGATTGTTTTTGGATGCACCATCGAACTGGAGGGTAATTTTCTTTTGCTCTTGTATCCATTGTTCAATGTCTTCTTGTGATCCCATGAGTTTCCAATTGTTCCCCCCCTTGCCTGTGATTGATGGAGTTTGCCTATTCTTGACATATTTTAAGTGGAATTTATGATACCACTCTTCCTCTTCCTTCTGCCAACTGGTTCGATCAAGTTGAGAAACAGGTTGGCACTTATCATTTCAGCAACTTGCCCCATAGTTTTGGCCAGAGTGCGAGCTGGGTTTGGTTTTTTATTTTTAAAGATACAGTTGTTCCTGGTGAGCCATATTTGCCAACTGAGAGCTGAAGGTATACATTTCCACAAGCGAGTGATGGTAGTCTTGCCTTTTCTTGTGTGGGGGTAGTTTTTTTCCCAATTTATGTTGAGGGTTGAGAGCTGGTCAAAGGTTTCTCTAGGTCTCAGAGAACTGATAATTTGATTCAGCAATTTTGAGCAAATGAACAATCTATGAAGAGGTGTTGACTGCTCTCCTCCTCTGCGTAGCAGAAACAGCAGATTGAGGGACCATGAATCCCTCTTTTTTTGAGATTCTCGACAGTGAGAATCTTTCCTTTAAGGAGGGTCCAAGAAAAGAATTTGATCTTTGGGAGGCATTCAGTGTTCCACACAGCTGACCGAAGATTCCAGTTACCTAGCATGGGGCTGGACTGGAGGAGTTTGTACCCATCTTTGACAGTGAAATGGCCTCCGCTAGGGTCCCAGATGAAGCTGTCTCAAGCATCTTTGCTTAAAGGAGCTGATCCCTTCAGAGAAATATTGAGGTCCGCCCATTGTTTCCTGAGATTATATGAGAGGGGGAGATCCTTCCAAGCTAACCAACTGTTGTGATCCCAAACTGAAATGTCGAATAAAGAATGCAAATTTTTTGCCTCCATCCATAATTTCAAATTACTAAACTGCTGAAGGAGGTTTCTTGGTTCCACTCCCATAATTCTGTTTGTCCAAATATTTATTTCTTTGCCATTTCCAAGCGACTTAGAGATATGCTTTTTAATTTGGGGGAGGACTGTTTTGATAAGTTTCCAAACAAGAGTGCAAGGCCTTTCCACTATTACATCAGTGAGGACATTGGAGTGCAGCCCATTGAGGTATTTTCTTTTAATAGCTTCAACCCACCATGAACCCTTTCCCATTAACATTCTCCACACCAGTTTGAAGCCCATCGCTTTGTTGGTGAGGCTTGGGATTTTGATTGCTATGCCCCCTTTTTCAAAAGGGAGGGTGACTTGATCCCTTCTGACCAGACTGAATATTTTTGAATCTTGCTTCCCTCCCTGCCAGAGGAAGCTTCTCATGATTAACTCCAAGTGCTTGTGAGTTCTGGCAGGGGCCAGAGTGACATCATATTGATATATGGGAAGAGCTGAGAGGAGAGCCTTTATGAGGGTGGTCTTGCCCGCTAGATTTAGCCAAGACAGCCCCCAACTGTGGAGAAGCCCTCTCATTTTTTCGATCTGCTTGTTCCAAATCTCAAACTTGACAACTTCTTTTGCCAAGGGAAAACGTTCCAAGTATAGATTTTGCACTTATTGTTGTTAAGTAATCTCCTCTTTGAGATCGACCTGATTCACCCCCTGTATTTGGATCCATGTATTTGATTAAGTTCACCTTGATGAAATACTATTGAACCAAGCCATCCTTTATTATATTTCCAGACTATGTGACAATTGGAGTGCAACATAAACCCCTCATTAATAATCTTCCATGCACTCCTCTATCTAAGATGTCCTAGGCACTGGTCTACAATCAACCAAGAGGTTGTCTCTAGGAATCTTTCTATATCTCCTAAAGCACTTGTGCTACAAGTGCTAGAAAAAGGGACAACAGATTCCTAGGCCCACCGAGGCACACAATACCTGACTTTACTGTAACCCACAGTCTAGTTCATGGGTTACTAGGCTAGTGGCTTTACCATAATCCACAATGTGATTTAGGGATCACTAGGTCATGCGTTCTTTTCTTTCAGAGATCCACTTCACTCATCTTCAAATCCATCTCATAATCTATCTCAACCAAAACATGAGAACCCCATCACACCATGGCTATCCGGAAATGACAAGGTAAGGACGAAGAACATTGTCACACCTAGAAAAACCATGCCAATGAAAACAAGAAAACCAAAAACACACATTCATAACCATGCATGTGAAAACTAGCAAGGTAATCATACATGAAACTTGATACCTGATAATAATTTCACGGTATTCGCTTGATCTTTCTCTTCCTTGCTTGATCTTTGCTTGTTCTTTCCTTCTTGGTCATTCCTTTGATTTCCTTGGTCCAATGCTGAAGTGCTCCAAGAAAAATCTAAGTGTCCAAGAGTGAGAGAGAGAATATTGAGAGAGCTCCAAAACTGAACTAACAAAAGTCTATGAATTGATCCTCATAAACCTTTTTATCAATGAGGCCTCTATTTTCTTAATTTTCCATTATTTTCCTTCAATTTCCTCCTCACATGCAACATGTGACCTTTCACCTTCCTTTTCTCCTAATTTCCTTTATTTTCATAAACAAAATAACAATTAATTCACTTTTCCCTTCCAAAGCATTTGACGTTGCCTTCGCCATTTTCATTTAGCCATAATAACCAAAATCAACACCCACTATGATGTTTTTCCCGCCAATTAACTTGGAATACATGTCCCATGACCTCGGTCTTATAGTTTTTTACATGGATTTTTAACCAGGGCTATTACAAGAATCTACCTCGAGATGGAAGCCATTTAGCATCCTCCCTCACCAATTCATAATTAGAATAATTGGGATGGTCCCCTGCCTTCTTGTTTTCTAGAACCAAAATCTCTTTCTGCGCCTCCAGAGGAACCTAATCAAAAGCAGTAGCCACGAAATCATAGGAAAAAGGGTGAACCCTTTTGTGCCCAATGTTTCCTTCGCCACCTTGCCAACTACTCATTCTATGTCTTGGAGTCATGAGCACTGTTATAGATAAACAACGAGAATAATGAATAAAGATACTTTTTCTAATAAAACAAGATGAAGGATGATGAGGAGGGTCTTGAATTCCATATCTATAAACAATCAGGTCATCAAAAAAATACCACACCAGTGGCCCAAAACCAAAAATGTTATCAAGTTCACACACTTCAATTTCATTACCCAGTAGACAAACCTTGGAAACTCTTCACAAACCAGACTATACACCAAAAAAATAGACAAAGACCTAAACACTTGAAACATCCCAGCAAATAAAGAAATCCACACACCTTGAACCAATTGTAATTGATTCAAAGATTTAAATGCATAACTTACAGACCCTCAATACCACCAATCCAAGCTACCAATAGCTTATGGCCCAAAAAACCCCAATTAACCACAATAATTGAATATAAGTATTCCAAAGCTTACTAGAATAAAGAAACTGACAGAATATCCCCAAAGGCCCAAACATTACCATAATGTATAAAGTTGACATACCTAGTAAGTGCCCAAAGAACAACAAATTGAGGTATGAGGTGATGAAAACCAAACTAAAACTCACCCAGACCAAATGATGCCACTGCCAAGCATGAAATTTCCACTCCAAAGGTTCAAACACCAGGATACACAAAACATGTGAACTACATCTAAGGAGTAAATCTAGCAAAGAAATGTATAAGCTCGTAACAATTGACCTGAGACTTACCACTACAAAGTGAAGCTCGATGGAAAACAAAGGAAATGCAAGCCTGAGAAATGACCACCATGTGTAAATTGTCAACAAGAAGAAAAGTTTGATGGAGGGTCAAGGAGTAAACCTTGCCTCCTCGCACACTACTCTTGAACCATTGTATGTCAATCTCCAAGCACCAACATTTAAAAGCACAAGTTGGCACACATACTAACGTTAATGCATCAACTCTCCCACTTCCACCTAAGATAATCCAAGTATTTCAGATGGTGCTTTCTCCAAAGCATGATATTTATTAAAATTAAAATAAATATATTAATAAATAATATATTATAACCCTTCACAGAAGAATGAGGGTGCAAAAATTCATACATGGGAGTATAAGACAACACTCACCAACCCCATAACAGATGTCACCTCCTACCATCTCATATCCATGCATACCTAACTTTAGCTATTAATGAAAAAAATTGTGTTTGTGATGACGCTTCTTCTTCAACAACAAGCAGTACTCCAAATTATGGCTCTTATACCAATAACACTAATGGTTAGAACAAGGAAAATCCATCACTATAGCAAGTTAGATGTTTGATGTACTTGGTTTTCTCTAGGGAATATCGATTTCATTGTTAAATCCCCACCCACTCGTCCACCCTATCTACTACTCCCTCCTTGTTGGTCCATCCCTTCCTCTATCACCTTTGTGACTATAATTCCAGGTTATCCTTTATCTTGATGGCCTAATGCCCAAGGTATAAAGGTCTCCCACCAATGCATCACACTCATGCAAATTCAACAGTCATGGTGGGCACTAGCTCCTTTCAGCTAGAGGTTTCTTCAACATGTCAAAAGAAACTTAAGATGTTGAGGCAGGAGCCAAATGTAAGAGTGCTTATGTCCAAGCAAAGAATATTACAGCTCAAACAAAACCATTCATTCCTACCATACGCTATGGCCACACTGGTGAAACAATTTTTTTCTAGATATTGGAATTATACCAACATATTAAGTCATTTGTTGGTCATACACTCTCTAAATAGGAACTTAGGTGTATGGACCTTTGGGCTCGTCTAGATAGGATAAGAAAGCAACGCAGGATTCTCCTCACCCAACATTTGTGACTAGCAAAGAAACATGGTGAATTTCTAGATACAAGAGCAATGATGGGCACATAGGATCTCTTAGATCCTTGATTACAACATCATGAGGTGAAAATTCAACAATTTTACCTTCACCTGAATGAGTTATCTGATATACAGATAGAAGGTTGTTGGATAAGGTTGGAACACATAATACATCATTAAACTGACCATTGTCTAGATGAACAGTTCCAGTCCCTACAACATTAAGAGATCTATCATCACCAACATATATATTTTTGGTGTTACAATCATTTAAAGAAGAAAACATGGCTTTGTTTTTGGCCATGTGATAAGAGGCTCCAGAATCAATGAGCCACTCATGAGAATGAGAAGAAGAAGATACATTTAATGCATAACCAGACTGAGATGATTGACAACGACATGCAGAAAGTGCCATTCCTGAAGATGAAGTTGAAGTTGAAGTAGAAGAATGCTCCACATGGATGTTATGTTTTTTCATTGCGGCTTCCAAGGCTTCCATCTTCTTAAAGCATTTAGATTCTAAGTGGCCATCTCGATTACAAAAGTTACAATGTCTATCAGTCTTCTTCCATTTGTTTTTATTGGTCTTATCATTTTGCTGAAATGATCTTTCATTTTGAGACTGAGTTTGCTTAGGACCCTTGTTTGGTTTAGGACCATTCTTTGTAGGATATGACTTCTTAGGATTCTTTAAATTTGATTGCTGCTGGGCGGCTAACACTTTCTTGGAAGAGTTTCCAAGATTAAGAAGACCAAGGTGTAAGAGTTTTTCTTGTTCTCTTATTAAAGAATCACAAAAAGAGTCAAAGGAAGGGGCCTTGTAGTCTTTTCCTTGAAAAATGAAAGCTTCCCTTGTAGAATGGAAGGGGGAAACAAATACAGAGTAGGCTGGTCCCAACTTAGTAAGGATGGAATAAATAAGGTTACTATCTTCTTTCTTAACCTTAACACCTTCCAAGAGATATCTAAGGGTCTTGAATTTGGACAAGAAATCTTCAATGCAAGAAAAATTATTAGGATCCCAATGTAAGCAACTCATTTTCAAGTTGATGGGCTCTAATTTCATTTTTAATCCCAAAAACTTTAGTGATTTGTTCCAATGCTTCATGAGGAGTTTCAAGTTCTGCAATATGGAATATAAGATCAGGAGAAATAGACATCCCTATCAAACCACGTGCTTGATCTTGTCTATTTTCCCATTTTGCAACCTTGTCTTCATCTTTTGGTTTCTTCTCTTGGCCGTGGCTATTCTGTAGAGACCTTTACTTCTAAGTAAATCTTCCATGTAGGATACCCATTGGAAGTAGTTAGTGCTGTCAAGAATGACTTGGCATGGACTTTCCATTTAAAAAAAAAAATGAAGATGAAGATGCTAAAAGTAAGTGTTCCAATGGATAAATCTCGAAAAATTAGGCTGTTTTAAAAAAAACGGCTCTGAAAAAAGCTTCCGGATGAAGAAGTTATGGCTTTTTGAAAAAAAAATTGTTGAAGTTACCGGCAAAGTGCGCGAATGTGCGGGAATGAAAAAAACGCCCCCACAAAATGGAGACTTGAACCCAAGACCTCTACTCTCTTAAAA
>APFE030833236.1:1630-16447 GCA_000404065.3 Pinus taeda
TGGTTATCTCTATATTTTATTACGTTCCTGTTTAAATCTGGATCAGTGGTATCAGAGCGGTCTGCTTTTTCTCTGCTTTTCTTTGCATGTCCCCAACGAGGTCAGGATATAAGGAGTTAGGGCTTGAACTAGTCGAACCTTTGCAAGACCAGCCTCGCAAATCCCGACGACTTCTCATGGCGGATGAAAGGAAAGACGAGGGGACAGGAGATCCTATCAAAATCTTGCTCAAAGAAGCCCTCAAGCGACAAAGGAATGCGATGATGGACAACTTTGCACAGATCCTTCAGCGACTACCCAAAGGCGACGCATCGGCTTCCAAAAGCTACTCTGGAAACGCCACACCCTTTAAGGTACAAGTTAATTTTGAAATCCTCATCTTCGAGGGTCAAATAGATGCAGATGCCGTATATAAATGGTTAAATCTGCTAGATGGGTATTTTTTTGTTCATGAATTTGCGAGTGGGGAAAATATTGTTTTCACTCTTCTCAAAGCAGCCCCCCACGTCAAGGACTGGTGGGCAACCTATTGCGAGCTAAAGGATGAAAGTACGGGCTCACTATTTTCAGCCACACCCACTTGGAATTCCTTCTGGGATGCCATCAAGGAGCAGTACTACCCTGCCAAAATCTATGAGGACAAATACATAAAGTGGACCACGCTGCGACAGGGCCAAGGCCAAGATGTGCCAGAGTTCACAAACATTTTTCATACCCTTCGCACACAATTGGGTATCAAATATTAGGAGATGCATCTAGTACTCAAATATTGCCGCTGCCAACACAGATACATCTAGGAAGAGATGGAATTCTTGAACATCTCCTCGCTCGGCACAACGTACCGATACGCTGTCAAAATCGAGCAAAAGTTCAAACAGAAGAAGAGAGACTTTGGATCTGTGAATTCGAAGACCAAAGGACAAAGCCAAGGCGGGGTGACCCAATACAACCCGTCGAAGCCACAAGAAAAGAACAACAGCACGCAGTCGAAGAAGGACACGGGAAATTGGTGTGAGTTCCATAAGAGCCCCACTCACAACACAAGTGAGTGTCAGACCAAGCAGTCGCTGGTGGCAGAGTTGAAGGCTTCAGAATCAGATGCATGTTCCGACCTTAAGTTAGAACTCGACAAGGGGAATGGCAAAGGGAAGAAGATCATTGATGTGGATCCCAGCGTCATTGTTGCCACCGCTAAGATCCAGAAGAATGAGCCCGAAGACCCAGAGGAGGGGGAGCGTCTTTTCCACTCACAAATGTGGGTGAAGGGTTCACCACTGCAATTCATTATTGACAGTGGGAGCCAGAAGAACCTCATTTCAGCAGAGTTCATGAAGCGGTTGGGCCTACCGACTACACCACACCCACAGCCATACAATATCGTGTGGCTTCACCAAGGACGAGATCTTCGAGTTCGCCAGTAGTGTTTCCTTCCTTACAGCATCAAACCCTTCACAGATGAGGTATTGTGTGATGTTACACCTCTGGATTTTTATGATGTATTATTAGGCTAGTCATACTAGTGGAGGCGACATGCTGTGTATGAGTCAAGGCCTCACGCTGTCATTATTTCTTTTGGTAATTCATTATACAGGATACCGAAGGTAGCCTCACCTACTGGCACCTCTTTGATCGCTGCTAAGAAAGGCAGCAAGCTCATCTCATAGACTAGGAAATTTATTTTATGTTTAGTTCGCTCCCAAAGTAAGGGGAAGATTGTCACCGCATCCATGACCCCCGCAAAGGGTTCGTCCACGCAGAAGCAGCAACAGAGGGATACGGTCATGAAATAACACAGGAACATCTTATCCTCACCCACAGGGCCACCACACAAGCTTCAAGTGGGTGAAAAAGTTTGGTTACATATGCAGAAAGAATGTCTTACAAGAGCCCATCAGAATCTCAGACCACTCAGACCTGGTCCTTACAGCATTACCAAGGCTGTCGAAAAAAATGCTTTGGAGCACAACATTCCTACATCCCTTCGCCTGCACCAAGTGTCCAATGTGTACCACCCTTGACCATGCTTCCCACCATTACTGGACGCATCAGATATTGCAGAACAACTCACCAGGGACCAAGTTCAGCAGATGGAGGAACTCAACGCAATGGGGACCATTGATTCCTAAAGGGGGAGGAATGATTTAGGTGGATGTTGGTGGCCACCCACCTATCTCACATGGACGCACACAACTGTCTCTTTCAGTTTTTTAGTTTCAGTAATTGTAGCACAATTTACTATTTTTAGCAGATTTTCGGGTCTTGAACTTCAAAGTCGTTTTGAGGCCCTAAACAACATTTTTTGGGAAATCTGGGAGCAACATGGGTCCATGGACCGATGTTGCTCTTCCCAAGGTTGTAGTGCTCGGATAGATCTTTCTAACGAGCTATTGTACGCCTCAAACAAAGATTGAGTGCCAAAGTTATGACCGTGGGAAGTTGATGTACCAACTTACCCAAAACGGGGCCCAGAATTTGGCGTTTCATTTTCTAGGGTTAGGTTTTGGGAAGTTAATGGTTTTCCATTGTTTCTAAACAATAAATAGGCCTTCGAGCCTCATTGTAACACAATTCAGAAGCATGTAGCTTCCACATCTCTTCTCAAAGATAAGCTACCATCGCCCTAGCTGGTTTATTTCCATTGCTGTTTGTAAGCATATTTCAGTTTTTTACATTAATGAAATAAAGTATTCTTTCTGTTGTATCTTTGTGTTTATAGTTATCTCTATAATTTGTTGCGTTCCTATTTAAATCCAGATCATTTATTGATGTAATTTGTAAATAAATGATGAGTTAAATTGCATTTATAAATATAAGAAGTTGGGTCAAGTTAACTATCAATAAGTTTTATTGACTTAAATTCAAATGATGTGGTTTTATTGACTTAAATTTGTAAATAAAGGGTGAGTCAAGTTGCATTTGTAAATAAATGGTGAGTCAAGTTGCATAGTGGAAATTGTGGACGCAAGGGATTGATGAGTGAACTCGCATTAATAGTTTTATAGAGGAAATTGTTTGAACCTAAAGTGGTCGGACTTTCATAGTATTGAGTCGATTCATAGTTGATCCATATTTGTTATGTAACCAATTGATGATATAAATAAACGACGAAAGTGTTTGTAGAATTTTGTGTTATCCAATCTCTGATATTTTCCACAATATTTTCCGCATCTTGTTTGAGTGAATGCTTTCTTTGGAGTTCGTTGGAGGTTCGCTTAGGATTTTGGAGTGCCATTAGAGCTGGTAAAGGCAATGAACCGTGTGAAGAGCATTTGGGCATTGAATCTTCTTGAAGGTTCGTGTACAAGTTCGTGTAAGAGAAAGTTAGTTTGTTCATTGCAAGCTTCAGATCATTTATTGCAAGCTTCATTCACCACTGGAGGAAGCCTCTGTGAAAAGTGGTACCAGAGCCAGTAACACTTAGTTCTTCTGGGTAATTCTGCAAACAATCTTGTAATCTCTTCTTATAGAAATGGAAGCAAATAGAAGATCCATGTCATTCTGAGAAGTCAAAGAAAATTAAAATATAGAAGATCATCTTAGTATTCAGACATTGTTTAATAATGCACCTACTACAGTCTTAAATTCTGTTAAAGTTAGAAATAATTGAGAACCAACCTTCTGCCTGCTAGAAACTCCCAGTGATAAGTCCTTCATAAGTTTATTCAGACTTAAGCATGTTTCATCTTAAGGCTATCACTCAAGTCTTTGTTAAAGAGTGTGTCTCTCAAGTCTAAGAAAACTCTAAGTGTATTCAAACTATACCTTTGGTAAATCCCAAGGAGTTACAGAAAGAAGCCAAAAAGCATAACACATCCTATGTTCATCTTGGTTGCATCCGTGTGGGTATATTTTTCCCTTGACTCACAAAGACTTGAATACTTTTGTTTTAGCTACTATCAAAGATCTTATCGATAATAAATACATAGATTCACTCTTAGGAGGAATGGTTGTCCCTTTATCAAACAACCCAGTATGGTTTGACTGTTATCTGAATTTTTCAGTCTATGTTTTTTATGAGCATATTAAAGATATTCTCCAACTCTAGATTAAAACTTCAACCTTTGATATGAAGAGGCGAAGGGAAAACATATCCATTCATCCAAGGTTGTTTTTGACATACTAATACTCTTTATCTTGCAGTTATACATTTCCCAATCTATGAGTCCAAATAAAGTGTTTTTGTTATAACATACGCTCATAACCAAAAAAAAGAACATCAAACCATCTAATGGGAAGAATTGAGTTTCCCTAAAAATTGGGATGTAGATACCCCCATATCTCCCCAAATCCAAAATATTACAACAACACGGATCTAGAAAACATCCTCCTCTGTACTCTTGTCATTCCTTCGCAGGTCTACCATACCCCGAAAAAAAATTGCAGCAATAGTTGGTGAATATAAAGAAACTCTTACCTGTATAGCTGAAGCCTCGGTCTCAGCTTCAACCTCCAAAGATTGTATACATGTTTCTTTATTTGAATTAGCACAAGTTTTTCAATTTCCTGAGTTAGAAGTTAAATGTCCATGTTGTCAATCCCTTGTAAGTTTAAAATCCCTTGCCTATATGAGCACCCATAAGAATCATAATCCTTGAACTGGTGAAGCTCCAACCTCTCTTTTAAATAACTCATGTCCAAATCGCAAATGTAGTGATATTTCCTTTCCTCGTGATAGTGTCTGTGTCATCCATGAATTTCCTTCTTTGGAAAATGAGGATCCTAGATTAGTTGAAATGTTTAGCAAAATGAGGTCCACTGGTATGCCTAGGTATGGACTTGGATACCTTGAAGAAATGGATGAACTTATCCATATCCTCTGATTCAAAATTCTAGTACCCGAGGATTGTAAAAAGTCGTCAAAACTAGAAATGTAAAAGTTTTTCACATTGATGGAAGGATGTTACAAATACCGAGTAGAGTCGAGCTAGATGAAACATATGTTAAATTGGGATCTTTTTTCCCATCCAGACTCCACTGAAATTAACATCAACACTCCCTTGGATGAAAAACAAAAACTCTCACAACTGTGGAAAGAATACATGGATCAAACATAATCATAGATATCTTTCTATGAATGGAAAAAACAAGAAGAAGATTCAGATCAAATGATGACAAAATCTTCATAGAATCATCAGTGGACAACTACTGATGGATCCAAGGTTGAATCTTCCACCACATTTCCACCTTTCAGGAGTATCATTTTTGAAGAAAAGGATAAACAAGCAAAGGATGCACAACATTCTTGTTCTAACTAGTGCCTTAATTCGTGGATTTTCTTTTTTACTTCAAGTTGTTTCAAACTTTCTTCAATCTTAAGGCTCCTTTTTAAGTCTTTGAGTTCTTCTAATTTGAGCTCGGATTGGTTCAACTCTTACATAACATGGATCATTGTAGAGATTCTAGGAGTGGATACAAAAGGTAATGTAATAGCTTGCAAATAACCATTAGAATTTGGTATGGAAATGAAATAACGAGACCTCCCATTATCAAGTCTTGCTAAACCATGGGGTTCGATTGGTGTTAAAAATGGATTTCCAAGTATACATCCAAACTGGGATAACTCTTACTACAAATTTGACATTCATGCAATATTCTTCAAAACATATAGTGGCCTTTGGAATTCATATTGGAGATTAATTTCTTGTGCTCATAGACCTATGACTTCTTTGCATGCTTTGACCCAATATTTTGCTGGAATAGATTTTTTATTCAACACATTTATATTTGCACCAATATCAAGCAAGGTCTTCAAATGGAAGATTTCGTTTTAGATTCTAATCTTCAACATAACATGATATTGCTGGTGTTGTACTGCCATTATCCTCATAACATTCAGTCCCATGAAATCATTTGATTTTGTTTCAAAAATTTCAATCTTTGGATTTTTGATAGGAGGTGTCATTGGGTTGGATGCTAGTGAAATGTTTTCACTACTCTTCTCCTTTCCATTTCCTAATACAGTAACCTGAGTTTTTAGTCCAACATTTTTCTTTTGAGGTGTTGTTATCTCACAGATGAGTTCACTTAAAGTAAGTTTTTTTGCTTATCTTGTTGGTGATGCTTTTGAAAGGACTTAGTGTTTCACTCATATGGAGCATCAACAAAAAGACATTTAGGAGTATTACCTTTCTGGGCCGAGGATGATGACGATCCTTGATTTTTAAGCATGGTTTGTAAAAAAGTTTCCATCAATTTTCCTTTCATTTCTCCTTCAAGGATAGTTTTAATTCTAGCTAAGACTTTTGCATCTTCCTCTTCTACTGAATGGGTGATACATACTTTTAGTTTAGGGAGCGATGTTGCTTCAACTTGAAAGGAATATTTTGAATCGATTCCTATAGTACTGCAATGGCAATTTTCGAGTTCTTTGCAATTACATTCATGGGCTATAAAGACTGCATCATCATTAATTGAATCAGATTCAGAAAGACTGAAACTAGAAGTCTCAGTGGAATCATGACAATCTTGTTCAAATAGGTGTACCTCATCTCTGAAAGTAATGTTCAGACAACTTTATGTTCCGTGATTCTTAGAACCACATCTGAGGCACTGTATTTGACCAAATGGCTTCATTTCCCTTTTTTGGGACTTTTCTTGTTGAAACGTTCTGGCGGCTTCTTGTGATTTCTTTCCTTTGTGAAACTTAGAGCTTTCTCTTTGAGGACACTTATTGGAAGTATGTCCTTGGTTTCCGCAAAGCCCGTAGGTGAGCTTATTCCAAGCTTGCTTTTTGTGTGTTAGGAGATGAATGCCTATTGGGTTGTAATAGTGAATTCTCTAGACCCTCCTATAATGCCCTTTGAAAGGTTTCTTGGGTGTTTTATAACTTCTGGCTTTCTAGGGGTAGTCAAGTCTTTTTCTTTTTGGTATTTTTTTTATTGCCTTCTTTGCCTTTCTTCTATGTACAACTGGATCATCTAGGAGAAGGCCATAGTTGTTGTATATTGACTTGCTATCAGGCAACCTTGAGAGTTTTTGGATTGATTTGTTCACTCTCATGTTTGTGCAAAGACTACTCGGGGTTTTTGTTATAATACTATATAATAGTCCCATGTATATGACTCAGAGATTTTGGAAAATTTCTTGGATATTTATGACTCATAAGGGTTTTGGAAGACTTCTTAGATCTTTAAGTGGTCAACAAATTTAGAAAAAAGTGCGAAAGATATACTTCTTATCTTGTTTCTATAAAAGATTCTTGCTATTTTTAACTTTATAAATTTTTTAGCTCTTTAACTTCATAAATTCTTTGTACTCAAGAAACCAAGATTGATAAGTCCATATGAACTACATCCCAATGAGAAAAACCCATAATAGAGATAGAGGGGTATCCATCCCCATACCTCTCACAATCCGAGATTGATGAATCGATGTCATAGAATGGAAATAAAGGGTATCCATCCCCATTCCTCTCACCATCCGAGATTGATGAGTCCATCTTATTGATGGGGATATCGATCCCCTCAGATGCCTCTCACAATCCGAGATTGATGAGTCCATCTAAGCTACATGTCCACGAGGAAAATCCAAAATGGGCTATATCTCCATCAGAAAAATCCAAAATGGAGAAGAGCGTGCCGACCCCCGTCCCTTTCATATGCTAAGCCAGCGCTCTACCATCGGAGCTACGCCGACCATCCCCATGATGCCCTCGCAACCGACGACATATTTTAGAAGCCAATGAAAGGCAAACTTAGACGAAAACCAATGGATGTAAAGAGTGGGCGGGCAGAAATTGTGGACGTAAATCCACGAACCCGGGTCAACCGCGTGACAGGCGGGAATACTCACCACTATACTACAACGACTATTTTGTTTGGGTGGTAGTCCATTCTGGACTGTACAAGAATATATAATCCTTTTACGGGGAAGGAGACCCTTCTCAATTGAATTGCGATCGCGTACTATATACTTGCTGCCCAGTAGCACCATCCTCCATTACATCAAATGTCTCAAAGTTAATTTTCAAGGTATTTAAAACATACCAGTCCAATCAGATGCCAATATATATAATATTTGCTGCCCAGTAGCACCACCCTCACTTACATCAAATGTCTCAAAGTTAATTTTCAAGGTATTTAAAACATACCAGTCCAATCAGATGCCAATATATAATACTTGCTGCCCAGTAGCACCACCTTCACTTACATCAAATGTCTCAAAGTTAATTTTCTTTCAGGTATTTAAAACATACGACTCCAATGAGGTGCCAATGTTCAGGTATTTATTCTAAAGGCCAGGGGTTCGAATCGCATTCTTGACGGATATACCATTCTCTTTATAACATACCACTCCAACAGTTAACACAAATCATAATATTCATATACTGCATGGAGACGGGAAGAGAGAAAAATCATAATATTCATATACTGCATGGAGACGGGAAGAGAGAAAATTGCACGATTGAGATCAGGGTACAACACCAACAAGAAAACCAAATTGGAGATGCGGGGTATCGATCCCCGTACCTCTCGCATGCTAAGCGAGCGCTCTACCATCTGAGCTACATCCCCACATATTTTGAATTACAGAATCTGACGTTGTAATAGAGAGTGTTACCGAACATGCCTCACTGTTGTTTCTGGAGATATAGCTTAATTAATGTCTTGGCCAGTATATGTCATCCATTAAATTTTGTATTTGATTAAATCTAACTAATAAAAACTATTGCTCCAATACATTAATAAAACTATGGCTCCACAAAAATTCATAACCCCCGAAATACTCAAACACATGTGAGATTTCTGAAGGTGAAGGCGTATAAAATGAATGAGTGTTAGTCCAGCGTATTTGCGTGAAAGAGGGTTTGGTTGCAGAGAATGGAACCGAGTCTGTCTGTGTCAATTGAATTGAATGACCAGATACTATACCTACTTTCCCAACTTCTTATAGTTGCTCTTTCTTAAATCTCAGAAAGTCAAGATGGCCGAGTTGGTCTAAGGCGCCAGTTTCAGGTACTGGTCCGAAAGGGCATGGGTTCGAATCCCATTCTTGACATCTGCTTAATTGGGTGAAATTAATGAACGTTTTATTAACTACCCTTTTTCTGTTTCCTCACTAACAGTCAATTGAAATTAAGTGGGAAAATTAGTGATGATGTGTGATTTTATACTCGGGACTTTTGTTTGGAGTGGATAAGTAAGATTATCTTAAAAATATTTTATTGAATGTTATTAAATAATATTGATGGTATTAGTGTATTAGGTTAATCCGAATGTGTTTATTTTAAAAATATTTTATGTAATGTTATTAAATAATATTGATGGTATTAGTGTATTAGTTTAATCTGAATGGTATTAGTGTATTAGTTTAATATTGAAGTTCTAATAAGGAAGGAAGTAAACAATATGTGTATTTTGAAATTTTCTCTAATTTTTCAATTGTTATTAATTCTCTTTTATTATATAATGAAATGGTTATTCATAGCTTACAAACTATGCAATATTTTTTAGCATATGGATTTTCAATAGTTAGTCCTTTTTCTTTTATTATATAATGAAATAGTTCTTTATAGGTTATGTAGTTTCTTTTTAATGTATATTTGGATTTTTAATAGTTACGCATTTTTTTTGTTATTATATAATGAAATGATTATTCATAGTGTACATAACTTTGTAGTATTCTTTTAAATACAATGTAGATTTGTAACTGCTCATGAAATTTTAATCAAAATTACAGGACACAAATTTACTCTACTACTCTGTGGACATTAGTTCATAATTTAGAACAAAAATCTCAGGCATTCAATAAGAAATAACGCACATGAAAATAGTATTTTTCCTGGGTAAAGCAATCTGTTAAAAAACCCAATGTTTGCTTGCATTAATCTGATGAATAAAGATGTATTATACTTTCTTTGCTCAACTGAGCACACCTTGCAAGTGCACAATCTATCTCTCTGCTCACTGAGAAGCTTTAACCCAGACTTAGTCAATTTCTGCCTCTACTTGAGCTCTTATTTCCTTTTGTTGCTCCTTGAGAAATTAGGCCCTTATTATATAGGAATTTTCCAAAATGGATTGCGCAATTCCTTAGCTTGATCATCTGACTACATGCAACACCTATACACTCAAGACTAGTTTATAATTAACGTTACACTACCTTGCAATCTCCACCAAGCTTTGGAAACTCGAATTCTCTACATGCACTAGTTATTTTGGGTTGATTGATAAGTTAATTGGATGATCACTGAGTTTGACTGAAGTCCCACTTCATAATTGATCCTCCACTAGTTCCTTCAACAATTAGAACTAGTTTCAATGAAAACAACCTTATATAACTGACCTTGATTGCTACAAATTAGAAATCACGCATGTTTAACTGAATTCAAACTCCTCCAACTCGAATCTACTAAGTAAACTGGGTGACACAAGCCATGTCACACAAGTTAGAACTAGTTAGAACTAGTTTCAATGAAAACAACCTTAGATAACTGACCTTGATTGCTACAAATTAGAAATCACGCATGTTTAACTGAATTCAAACTCCTCCAACTCGAATCTACTAAGTAAACTGGGTGACACAAGCCATGTCACACAAGTTAACTGCATCCAAGTTGTCTACCGATGTGGAAATTCGAATTTTCTCTATTTAATCAAGAAAAAATAAAATTGAGAATTTCTTGATGCATTTTTCAATAGTCCCTCTCAACAAAAAATGGATTATCAACCACCCCTATCCTACACCTATGGAAATCGAACTTCCCTCTTGACAAGGCCTTTTTCAAAATCTTAGTATCTTGTTTCTCTGTCGGAATGTACTGCAACAATATTATCTGCCTCTGCACATAGTCCCGCAAATAGTGATATTGAATATCTATATGCTTGGATCGATCATGAAAAATGGGATTTTCAGAGACCTTGATGCAACTCTGATTATCATAGTAGATCACAGTTGGATCCATCATCTGACCAAACAATCCAACAAGTATATTTCTCATCCAGATTGCCTCACATGTTGCTTGACTTGCAACCATGTATTCTGCTTTTGTCAAGCTAAGCACCACAAATCTTTGCTTCTTGTTGTACTAGGAAAATGCTATGGACCCAACACTGAAAATTCCACCTGATGTACTCTTTTGGTCTAATGGACTTCCCACCCAATTTGCATCTGAGAAGCCACACAACTTCATCCCCTTTGTCCGTTTGTACCATAGTCCAACCTGGGTAGTGCCTTTGAGATACCGTAAAACATGCTTAGTTACCTTCACAAATAATTGATTGGCCTAACCATAGCTTAGCTCAACTGGTTGACTGCATAGCACATATTTGGTTGTGTGTTCACAATGTACATCGGTGAACCCACTTGTTGTCGATAAATAGTAACATCCAATTCTTCACTTGAAGTGGCATCTTCCTTCCTCCAGTTGGTCAACTTGCTAGAGGTGTCGCTATGGGTTTGCAACTCTCTATGCAGAATCTCTGTAGTATCTCATCTGCATACTTGCCTTTAGAGAGAAACAATTCCCCATCGCCTTGCCATACTTCCAACCCAAGGAAGTAGGCCATGAAACCCATGTCCTTCGTTTCAAATTCTCTTACAAGGTGCTCCTTGAAAGATCTGATCAGATGTTCATCACCACTTAAAATCAATTCATCAACATATAAGGAAATAATCAACAATTTTCCTTCTACCAAGATATGATAGAGGTTTCATCCGCTTCACTTTTGGTGAATCCCAAACTGATGCGATAACTATCGATCCTGGTATACCACACATGGGGTGCTTATTTGAGATTGTACAATGATCGCTCGAGTTTGAACACATGAGACTCTTGATCAAAAGTCTCAAATCCTTATGGTTTCTCGATGTACACCTCCTCCTCAATAACTCCATTGAGGAATGATGTTTTTACTTCCATATGGTGGATCTTCCACCCCATCTACACAACTAGAGAAATAATTGATTTAATGGATGAGTAGCTTGATACATGAGAAAATGTATCCTCATAGTCAATCCATTCAACTTGAGAGTACCCCTTGGTAACAAACTTAGCCTTGTACTTCTCTATGCTTCTTTTTGTTGCCTACTTTACCTTGAAGATCCATTGCAAACCCACAATTGATTTATTTTCTACTCTTAGGACCACTTCCCAAACACTATTCTTTACAATGGATTCGTACTACTCCACCATTGCATCAACCCACACAGGTTTCTATATTGCTTCCTCGGAAGAGGATGGCTTAGTCTCTACAAGCTCAGTTATTAGAGCCATGTAGCTAGTGTACCGATATGGTGACCTTCTCTTCTTGGGAAAATTTGAAGCATCCACATTCTCCCTCGCATTCTACACAAGTCTCTCAGCTTCCCTGGCCCTTTTCCTTCCTTCTCTGGATGGTTTTGCTTGAATGTTTGTCTCCACTCTCTACTCCTCAATTTGTGGTTGCTCCACAAATTCTTGAGGTTCCTCCTTTGGAGCTAAAAGATCCTCTTCTAGTGGGATCTGAAGCTCCCTCTTAAGAGAGCACCGCATCACTTTCTCCTCATCAAATTTTACATCCCTTTGCATAAATTTCATTCTGAGGTATGAAAAGTACACACAATAGTTGTGGGGAGTTTCTATGTAACCCATGAATACCCCCAATTCTACTGTCCACACTAGCTTCTTCCTTGATTATTTGAAGACATGGCAGTAAATAGAGGCTCCAAAAATAATGAAGTGCGACTCATCCGACTTTCTACCCGAGAAATTCTCCTCTAGTGTAATCATGCCGAGAATCTGATGAGGATTCCGGTTCTACAAATAGACTGTTATGTTGCATGCCTCGGTCCACAGATACAGAGGTGGGACTTGGTCATACAACACTACCCTCGCTGCTCCCACAGTGTTACAATTCTTTCTCTCAACCACCCCATTCTGTTGTGGGTTGTGGGATGTTGTCAACTTTTGTCGAAAGCCTTCTTTTGCACAAAAAAATTAAATTCATTTAACATATACTCACCTCAATTATATCTCTTAAGAGCCTTCACCTTCTTGTCGGTTTATTTCTCCGGCAATGCCTTGAATTCTATGAACTTGGAGAATGTCTCATCTTCTTTCGCATGAAAAAGATCCAGCGCTTCATGAGAATTCATTAATAAAAATGACAAAATATTTGTGTTTGGCAGTGGAGGCTATCGAGAAAGGTCCACTTACATCATAGCTATTCCTTTCTAGGACTTCATGTTCTTTGTTGTCCCAATCATGGAATGTGGATTTTGTGTACTTCCCCAAAGTAAATCCTTTGCATACATCCTGTTGCTCAAGTGCTCCTTTCGGGAGGCATGTGGTTATCTACTGCATAGTCTTCAGGGCGCCATGATGCAAATGGCCCATTCTTCTGTGCCAAAGTTCACTGACATCACGACTCCGCACCTTCTCTGCCTTAGAGCTTAATGTATCACATTCTTCCACATTTAGCTTATACAAGTTCTTCACACAAACCTCAATTTGCTTCACCTGTCCCATGGGTATGTGTATGAGGAATGCCTTTCCTTTGTTGAAGATCACATCATAACCACAGTCTTCCAAAACGACAACACATATGAGATTTTTCTTTATGCCCAGAATGAACATAACATCCTTGAGCCTAAGTGGGGAGCCTGACTCCCTTTAAAATGTGACCATACCAACCTCGGTCACCCTATACCTTCTGTCATCCCCCATCTCAATGTGCATATGCAAATCACTTTCTTCTAGGTCATTGAAAAACTCTACACCATGTCATGTGGAATGATGCACCTAAGTCCAAGTACCACACACTCCCCATCAATATGTTGGCCATGCATGCGATAAAGGTAAAGTCAAGATCGAACTGCGAAGCCAAAGATTCACCTGCTTCTCCTCCTGAGGTCTCTTTGCTTTCCTTTTTGCGTGGACACTTCGTGGCATAGTGCCTGAATTCATGAAAATGGAAGCATTTAATCTTCGACAAATATTTCTTCTTGCCCCCTTGGTTGGACTCTTGTTTGGGTTGAGATTTATTCCCTTTTCCCTTCTTTCCCTTTCCAACCAATGCAAAGTTTTCTTTATCCTCTCTCTTGGATGAAGTCCCATCTTTAGTATTCCTCATTTCCTCCTTTACCAAATCGAATCGTAAGTGCTCCCAATTTGGTAGTTTCTCCCTCCCATTCACCGAATCTTGATAGTTATGCAGCGCTTGGGAAGGTCTAGAAGGGCTAGGCTTACTAAGTCTTCTTAGGGAACATTTACACCAACCCTGCCAAGTTCATCATGACAATGTGTGTGTAGAAATTTTTCTATAGATCAACTAGCTCTGATACCATGTAGAAATTCTCACTGTAGATCACCTGATAATGCAATGTAACTAAAGAAAAATACTTGATCTACTTCTACTATCAAACTTTGCGGAAGCTTAATCAATTTGAGCAAGATCAATCGAAACATATATAATAGAGAAGAAGAAATTATACACATGAAACGCAAAAGAATACTCTAGGGAAAGCCTCAGCTAAAAACCCACTATCTGTATTATCATACAAGTGGAAATATCTTGGGATTACATAAATCTTTAGCTCACAAACTATCCAACTCTCAGTACAATCCCTCATTGCTGCTCATAGATAGAATAGACAACACATATGCCTTCCTTCAGTCTTCCAAGCCTCCTATTTCCTTGCGCAGTTTCTCCTGGGTCCTCCAGCTGCAACCTGTGTCATTCTCACCTCACACACAACACTGACCTCTGAATTAACTGCGCAATCCTGAAGGAGTTAATTCCTTCTACATGGATGAGTTTTCTTTATAGGAAAATTCCTCCAACTGATAGTACAATGTCCCTGTCTTTAATCTCAACTGGGTCTTTCTCTGAACTGACA